>PVKS010049758.1:0-11848 GCA_004027875.1 Aplodontia rufa
GACCCCACCTTCTGCTGAGACTGCATGTGTTCAGCTGCTGGATCCAGGCACAGTTTTATGAGTCTGTTTTGCAGACCTGGGGAAGGCGGTTCCAGGGCAGGGAGTGTGGTTTTAAAAATGGATGCTCCTCTTCCCTCGCTGCTCCCACAACTTCCTTAGGGCTTCAGCCAAGCCTTCTGGTCCCGTCTCTACCCTCGATCTCTGTTGCTTCCTGACGGGGCACCTAGAGCTTGCTTTGCAATCCCAAAGAGGTCCTGCCCTGATCAGGCGGGCTGGGAGTGGGGCAACCAGCAAGTGTACAAAGCACAGTCCCCTGCTTGGCCTCTTCGCCCCTGCTGATCCCGCCCCGCCTCCTCTGCACAAACCGCCGCTCTGCGCTTGTTTGGACACTATTTCCAGACACTGATCCTGTCACAAAACAGAGTGCAGGTCCGGGAGGGGTCCTTGCCAGAACGCTGATTTTAAAGCTGCGCGGGTTTTTCTTTGCAGATGTGACTTGGGCGGGTGGGAGTGTAAGCGGGTTGCAAATGCCGGCTGGCGGGGTGGCTGCTGCCGAGACAGATCAGGACAAAGCCCCAGGTTGCTCCCAAGTCTCTATCATTCAAATCTACTGCTAAGATTAGGAATGGTGGTTCACAATGCTAATCTCCCCAAACGCACCTCGAAATACTGGTGAGAAGATGGAGAAATCCTGATCAGTCGCGGAGGTGCAGGGAAAGCCTTTTGTCTTCAGAACGCCATCTTACTTCTCCGAGCCATCATGACTTCTTTAAGCATAATTTGAGTTTAATTGATACTGTGATATTAATTAAGGCTAGGCATACAGATTCTGCTACATGTAGGGTGTCTTGTAATTTGCATCTGTTATTTGGGAATAGGCCATTCATGCTCGTACATGAAATATCTACACTGCTCTTTGGGTTTCTGATGGTTTAAGGTAGATCAAATTATCTTTATAGGGTCTTTATTACAAACTGAAGTTAGCATAAACATTTGAATTGTTCACTGGTATTTTTTGAATTCATTTATAATTGATTAAAATTGTTTTAAGGGATTACTATGTTCAATAACATCACATTAATTCTAATGTGGTTATATATTTGCATTTGATTGCATTGCTGTATTGCCCATTCACAGGCTTGTGATGTGTTTCTGAGGAGATGATGAATTGGATGGGTCTTAGAAAATGGTGACCATGTTGTTTGGGCTCAGTGCTAGCCTTCTGAGGTGCTGTGGCTGGCCACTTTGTTCTTATGGGCATCACGTCAGCACCGGGATAGCTGCTGAGAGAGACAGCTGAGTCTTTACCCACTTGATTGAGTTTAGTTCATGTGGGATATGAAGGCCTTCATGCTTTATGTTCACTTCATACGCCCAATAACATACTGTAACCCTAGACCTTGAGGGTGCCCAACTTCTTGTCTTTTCTTTTAGGACCACGTCAATAAACTCTTTCACAAGTTTTAACTCTTGTTTCAAGAGACTTACCATTCTCTCCAATTAAATCCTTACTAAACCTTTTGAGATAGATCCATTCATATTCCCATTCCTTGAATTAATTCTTTTTTATAGTATTAATATTTTTTTATTCATTAAACATGGTCTTATAATTAGGAGGGATTCATCATCAAACAATCAAGAACAAATTTCCATGCATCAATTATGCATGTACTTGGTCTTTTGTGTTAGTTCCCCAAGTCCATAGTTTTCAGTCAAACTAATTTGACTTTTATTCATTTTCACTTTATTTTATTTGACTGTGCTTTTCTATCTATAGCATTATCTTTCTGCAGTGTCTATTCTTTTAATCAATGGTTTCAATGTGAGCATTATACTTGTGATTTTGAAAAATCCATCCCCTCCTCAAACCATACCAGTTAACATTTCATCAGTTTCTATTGCTTTGCCACATTTCTGAGCAAGCATACTTTTTGCTTTGTGCTTTCCTTTCATGGAATTAGTTATTTCATAAGCTTAAAATATTTTTAAGTATATTCTTGGTGACAAATTGTATCTGTCCCACATTGTGTTAGTGAATGCCCTTTCTATTTCATTTGTTCTTGTCTCTTTTTTTCCTGTTTAGCTTATGTTTGTTACTGTGATATGGAGCCTTTTGATCACCTCCCATCTTTGAAAAGGGTATGTTCTTTCTGAAACAGTTTCCTGCAAGATATTTGCTTGGAGAAGTGGGCAGGCCATGTCTAAAGTCAACATGAATTACCCAGGAAGAACAGGAACTTTTTTTTTTTTTTTACAAACTTGCCACTGAATCTGGGGTAAGACAGACTTCACAAATTCCAATGTGTATTTGAATGAAACTCCCAAGTGACTTGGATGTGCTATGAACTTTGAAAACCATTGTTTTACATCACAGTGTAAATGTTTACACTAAAGATGAGTTACCTTTTCTTCTACTGCTATTCTTCCATCGGATATGTTGATCTCACATATTTCATTTTTCTTACTGACAGATAGCTTTCTGAAATGATGGTAGAATAATAAGATCCTTTGGTCATCCATGCCTACCTGCTTCTTTCTTGTGTCAAAACATATCCATTAAAACCTTTATTGCTAGCCTTCCCAAGAAATTTTCATTGCTGTAGACAAGAGGATTGTGGCTCTTTTCCAGAATGTATTATTATGATGATTCACAAATTTTAATGTGCATCAGAATGTGGGAAGAGAAAAATTGTGCCATCACACTTCAGGGTCTAGCCTGAGTCTGAAAATTAAATCAGTACGAGATAGGTAATAGGGAGCCCTCATAAAACGAGAACCAAAATAGCACAGTCAGTTGCGTATTAACTGAACTGGACAAACAATGGTAAGTTTAGAGGAATCAACTACATTATGCAGGGAGGCTTAAAGCATGAGTTATTTAACAACTTTAGGAATTGTCTTGGTCTTGACTTCTGATCCTCGAGGATAGGATGCAGCATCTTTTCCATGAGAATTTTATCTCCTTAAGAATCAGCAGGGGGCTGGGGCAGTGGCTTAGCAGTTAAGGCGCTTGCCTGGCATGTGCGAGGACACAGGTTCAAACTCCAGCACCATGTACACGAGTGTCGGCGCAATGAAAGTCACATGAAAAACTAAATAAAATTGATTCTCTCTCCCTCTCTCCCCCCCACCCATTGTCACTATCTCTTAAAAAAGAAAAAGAATCAGCAGGAAGTTCAGTGTGATTGTGCCCCCACTGTCTTTCAGGTGCCTTTGGTTTAAAACTCCACATGTTAGAATAGCATATTTTAACACCTTTGAGAATTGCCTAGACTGATACTAAGGCACAGATAATTGGACCCTTCACAAAAGGTGTGTGTTGCAGATCTTTGTTGGAGTTTGGTCATGTGCATCTGTCACAAGTTCCCAGGTGTTCTGGTGCTGCTGACCCAGAGACCACATTGTGAGAACCACAGCTCTGAATAAGGAAGCTCTCTGTCCCAACTCCTGGGCAGCTTCTGGTCTGAACCACACACACTTCTTCTTCTTTTTTTTTTTAACTGCAATGTAGTTGGCAGTCCACCTCCCATATTGTTACTTAGGTTAAGATATATCTTTTTCTTTTTAAAATATGACATTTAGTTTCTTGTCTCTCATTCATATTGTTGTTGAGGGTAATACGTAGGAGGATAGAGCCATCTTTACTTTGCTATTTAAAAACCTATATTTCCAATTTAAAAAAAAACCTTTGCCTTCTTCATTACAAAAGAATAAATCCAAGCAGTTGATGTATCAAATGAAAATGAAAAAATCTTTATCAAAAATACCCCTGCTCCACGATGTATAAAACTGTATGTTTTAGGCTATGCCTAGCCTTGAATCATTCCATTTTATAAAGTAGTGACTTGCATGAGTTATTCCATTTTGAATACTAATGCTAAGGTAGAATGACTCTGCACCTTATTTGTGGAAGCAAACAACCACCATCTGTCCAATACAACCAAAAGGCACATGTTCACAACAAATTTATTCATGCCAATAAAAAATTAACTTATCAAATTAAATCAGCAGCATATGGACACATGGGCATAGCATATCATGTTGTATCAGAATACTGGACACGTGGGGCTTATCAATCTCAGCAGATAAAATCCCCTGAACTAAGACCCAATAAAGGAAGGGTCTGGACAGGTTGGTATATTCACCCTGTCATCTGATCACCATTAAAAAGGCTTGTCCAGGAAAATCTCTGCAGTGATAAACTTTGGACACTTTATCTCTGAGTTTCATTCAGCAGTTTCTCCTGCCACTTCAGGCTGATACCTCAAACTGAGACCTTGAAAGTGCCTCCCCTCTGGGCCCTCCCTTGACTCTGCAAACTGGTTCCTTAACACTCTTATATGGGGCTGGAGTGGTGGCTCAGTGGTTATGGCACTTGCCTGGCACATGTGATATGTGAGTTGGAAACCCCAGCACCACATACACAATGAAGTGTCAGAGCAACAAAAGCCATATGAAAAACTAATAAAATTGATTCTCTCTCACTGTCCCTCTCTCTCTTAAAAAACAAACAACAACAACAACAACAACAACAAAAAAACCCTTATATATCCACCAGTGATAACTTTGCATTTGTACCTGCGTTTGCTCTGGTTAGGCCTTTTAGAACCCTGTGCTGCCTTAACCACTTTATAGCCTTTCTATAACCTATGTAAACTGTCATTGTATTAAGTGCAATGTGTACTGAATATTATAGATACTGGTAATTAAGCTTGCAATGGAATCAAAGAACTTGTGACTGCTCCAGTCATGACACCAAGTGACCCATGAGTATTTTCAGTGAGTTAAAGCCCAGGAAAGTGATACAGCTTTTAAAGAGTTATTATTCAATAATTACTCATATTGAAGAGAGACACAAATGTGTCCTATTTGTGTTAACAGCATAGGTTGCTCATGACACATCCCCAATCTCTGTCCTAAAATAATAACTTTACATTAGTTGATGTGCATTCTTTCTGATACTTTGTTTCTTTTCTTTTTTTTTTTTTTAAAGATGGAGAGAGAGTGAGAGGGAGAAAGATAATCAATTTTATTTATTCCTTTCATCTGGCCTTTGTTTCTCTGACACTTAGTTGTGTGTGTGGTGCTGGGGTTTGAATGTGGGTCCTTGTGCATCCCAGGCAAGTGCTCTAACCTTTGAGCGGCCACTTCAGTCCCCTGATATTTCTGATAGAAGTACAAACACTGATGTGTGTGTCTAAAATATTATTTTTATAAAATACAGTGAGTTCATAACCCATTTTAAAACTTATATTTCTTTGCTTTAAATCCCTTTTTTATTTGTTGCAGTTTTATTGTAAGGAGTCATGTTTGTATGACTCCTTAAAATTTTGGAATTTTAAAAAATATTTTCTTTCTTACAAAAAATCAAAATTTGAAGATTCTCTAGATATTTTGTGATGAAAGTATGCTTTTAGGGACCTATATTGTGTTCCTTTTATCTCATATTTACTATCATCACCACTGATAAAATAAAAAATTTATTATTTCAACATTCCCATATGTATTTCTTTGTTGTCCATTTGCTCTCTCAAATTTTGAGAATGATGGGGTACAATCTCCACATTTGGACTATTTATATATCAACAATATCTTGACTTCGAATGGAGATCAATATTAATATTATTCCTTTTTATCATCTTAGTGTGTCTCAAAACACTTTTCACACTATTTTTATTGAGAAATTTATTTGTTGAATAATCATGTAAGTTTTTAATGAAATAATATCATACGTATATAGATTCTGAAGATTAGATTTAACCCCAAGAGTAACTCCCAGTTACCGACCCTTATCCCTCCCCTCCCCTTCCCAAAACATTTCTAAAAATGTATTAGGTTGTATAACATTACAACTTATCCTTTTCATTGAAATACAATATATATGTGAAAGTGTAGAATCATTATTTTACATATGGTGGTTTCTCATAAATCATGTATCACCTGCAATAGTCAATGACATCCAGATATAGAACACAATGGAATAGAAGCCCTCATGGGATTTTATGGTGGCAACAAGGAGCACCTATTAGGCAGTTTTTCCCATCCCCGGGCATGGGCCTGGATCATTCCTGGGCATGTAATCCCACCAGAGAGTGACTTAGGAGGGATCCTTGGATTGGATTCTGTGAGTGAAAATCCCCTTTCCTCAGCTTAGTGGTACATTTCCTACTGGACACAGATTAGAGAGAATGTAGTGGCTCTAATGCCACCTGGTGGAAAGGGGCTAGGCTACTGTGGTCACTGCTGAAGGAATATTTGGAGTCAAATTGGTAGGAAAATAGGTCAGTACAGGCAGTTGAGCTTTTCAGCTTCCATCTACAGCAGGAGGAATTTGTTCCAAATGCAAAGAGGAAGAGCCCCCAAATTCAGGCTGTTTCAGTATCCATAGTGTTGTTGACAGCTTGATTGGTGCCTGGAGGAGAGAGCTTTCTTGAGAAGGAGCCTCCTCCTACAAATCAGAGATTAAAAAGTAGAAAAGGAGAATCTCAGTCCAGTCTCATTGCCTGAATTCTGGACAAAGCCAAACCTGCAGTTTTGCCCAACGCTATGCTCTGCTGAGACAGAGTCTGTGGTCTCCTCCACTGCTCTAGCCACTGTGCACGGAGTCCCTGATTCTTATGTGTACCCTGTGAGATTAATATCAATACTTTTCTTTTACAGAGAAGATAAGCAGAGAAGTTCTCTGATGTGCTCCATGTCTTTCTAATCAATCCAGATGTTTTGACGCTAAGTCAAAAAGCTCTAGGCATGAAATCAATTGTAATAGCTTTTCTCAAAAATTTCAGTGACTCATATTCTACAAAAGATAAAAGTTCAGGGGGTAGGGTGTTGTGATTAGGATCTGGAATGTCCCCCAAAGGGTCATGTGTTGAAGGCTTGGTCCCCAGTGTAACGATTTTTCAGAGATGGGGCTTCTGGGGAAGTGATTGGATCATGAAGACTGACTCCTCAGTGGATTAATAATTTGATGTCATTATGGGGAGGAAGTGGAAACTGTAGGAAGTGGGACCTATTTTAAGGAGGGGGTCCTTAATGTAGTGCCCTTGGAGACTGCGTTCCATTTTCTGTTCTCTCTTTCTCCCCACCCCTCTCATCTCTGCATCCTGGAGCCATGCAGTGAGCAACTTGGTTGCACCATGCTCTTCTGCCATCATGTTCTGCCTCACCCAGGCCCAAAGCAAGGGAGCTGGCTGGCCTTGCGCTGAAACTTCTATAACCGTGAGCCAAAATAAATCCTCCGTCTACACAGCTGATTTTCTCAGGTACTAGTCAGAGTGATGAAAAACTGACTAACCAAGGGGAATCCAGACTTTCGACACAGACACTTCTCTCTTCTTGCCTTATTTCCCACTGTTGCTAAAACTGTGCATTTTGTCCAGTCAAATCCTCTGGCTTTTGCTCACACCTCACCCCACTTCTCCCTCTTTCCTTTTTCAAGATTCATTTAACCTCTGCAATCACCTCCAATTGAGAAATGTCATGTTGGAGTTGAGTCTCTTGTGTACAAGGTGTTTAGTCCCCGTGGACATATGGAGGACTGGTGCTCCATGCCTGTTCTCTTGAGTTTCTCATTAGAGAGGCCAAGTTGAAGACTCTAGCTATCATACAAAATATGAGAAGGTCTGTGGGAAGCATTCCAAGTTCTCTCTAGTGGGATTCTTCAGGGCACATGATTCTATGTCATAGGAGGTTAAAACCAGTGCACTGAATCACTAAATTGCATTTATGAATAGGTGTCTTTTGATCAATGGTGAGACTGCTGTTAAAGCAGTATGCAAATTATAGAGTCAGAGTCAATAGGTAAGAGTGCAGCTTTGCTGGTGTGCCTGTTGTGATTTTTTCATTGAAAGTTCTCAGTGATGGCTGGTGATGTTGTTGAAGACATGCCTCAGTGCTCCGGGATCAGTAGGCACAGCTGGAGCATTTGAATCAGAAGACATTTTAGTTTGATGCTTGTCAATTTTTTTTGTTTGTTTTCAGAGAAAATAAAGGCTTTGCATGCACTAATCATGAAATCCTAGAAGTTTGAAACGAGGCCAATAAGTCCCACACTAACCATTTATGATTGCAGGTTGAAACATAAGGAAAGGAGTGACCTGCTTAAGTCCTACTTGTCAGAGTTGTCTAAGACAACATCAGGGTCTTTTAAGGTGGAGGGAGCATTCACAGCCAATTGCTTTTTACCACTCACCATTTTTTTGTTGCTATTCTTTATTTTTGAAATATGTTGTTTTTAATTGACACATAGTACATCACGTACATTCATGATGTACAGTGCGTCATTTCAATAAATGTACACAACTTGTGATGATAAGATCAGGGTAATTGGCATTTCTATCACCTCAGCTGTTTATCATTTCTTTGTGTTGGGAACATTCAAAATGCTCTCTACTAGCTATTATAATGTGTACCATTAGTTGATGTCAACCATAGCTATCTTACTGTGCTATTAAAGATATTTTTATTCCATGCATACTTTTAATCAGTCTTACAAAGGTTTATATTTTTTCAAATGATACTCTAAATATTGTAATTTTAAAAACCTATTTGCTTTTAGTATTTGGAAATGAGTGTACATTATGCTTTTTTATTTTTTAATTTATTTTTTATTAAGAAATTGAGTTATTGTACAATCATAAATGCATATAAAGTAATAATATGATATGCATATATTGTTTTTGCTTTGTTTTAACCACTGGAAATGAGTTTTGAATATTTGGTCCTGAAGAGTATAGTTTGGTAATTCTAGGAGAGTTTTGACAGCCAAAATATGTATAATTATAATGGTGCATATAGGCATTTGATTTGAATAATTGACAATGATTCTACACAGGAATAAAGCAATTTGCCTTCTATCATTTGCTAATGTCCCAGAGATCTGCACTGAAGATCACATACACCTTCAGCTTGCTGACCTTCTCTGTCCTGCTGGCTTCCTCTTCTCCCTGGTGAATTCCCTCTGGTTTTCAGAATATCACAGAGAAAGCAGTAGGCTCAAGTTCTTTTCAATAAGGACCTTTTGACTTGAGCACGTGTGTCCTCCCCTGTCCTCTCCTCCTCCCACTGTATGGCCCTTCCACCCATGGCATCCTGTGGTTGAGGTTGTCATCTCCCTCTCCCCATCTTCATGCAATCTTTCCCTCATTTAAATTGTCCAGAGTACTTGTTATTGCTTGCCAGTTTCTTCCTTACTTTGAAGAAAAGAGCCTTTGTAACCAATGGTACTGGCTTCACTTTTTCTTTTACAGCCCAATTTTTCTAATTTATTTTAGAAATATTGTCTTAACATCTACTGTGACCTGTGGATTGTTGTAGGCATTGTAAAGATAGCAAAGAAGCAAGTAAAATCAATGCCCTCCAGGAATTATGCTCTGTTGGGTGGTTAGATTTTTACATATGTATATATGATGACAGTTGGTGACAGTGAAAAAACAGAATGTACTGGAGTGTAATGTGTATATGTTACGTAGCTTACTGTAAAGGTCAGAGCTATTTTAAGTGGTGTGTTTAGGTCCCTGTTGAGTTCTGGATTCTATTGTGTTCTTCACTATACAGAGTCTAGAAAATGATAGGTGGTTGATCAGAACTTGTTGAATAATAATTTCATGAGAATCTTGATGATGAGGAGCCTGGGGAGGGGAGAGGAGAGAGAGAGAGAGAGAGAGACAGAGAGAGAAAGAAAATAAGGGAGTGATAATTTTGAAATTACAGTTCCAAAATGACCAAATAACTGGGCTTGTATGTAAATCATCTTGGTCAGAAGGTTTGTCCTTGGAGCTCTGGCCCTAAAATTTTCACATGCAGGTAAATCCAAAAGAATTGCCCAGAAATCATTAAGTTTGAAGTTAATTTACATGGTCTAGTGGTGTCACTTAAGAGAGGTACATCTAAAATATAAACCCACCTGAGTGTTCCAACAAAATATTGTCACTTTTAAATATCATAATCAACTCTATTTGAGTACAACTCATTTTGAATCTAATGAAAAATTTAAATAAATTAATAGAAAATTCTATAAATGAATTATTAGGTTGTTATCTAAATTTTGGGGTTGGCTACTTCCATAATTCTACTGTTACATTTTATATTGTGGTCTTAAATTACATATATATGTATATAATTTATATTATAATTTATATAATTGAGAGAAATAAATGTTACATATAGCGATGTTATTGGATTAGAACTGGTGTTACAAAGTATTTATATTTACTTTAAGGCTTTGTTTATTTTCAAACTAAATGGGTACAAATTGCAACAGAAATTTGATATAATTTAATACTTTCCAGAATAGGTTTCTAAAGGCAAATTCTTCAGTTCTCCTTTTATTTTGAAAAGATTTATTAATTCCACTATTTCATCCTCTGCCAGAATTTCTGGGTTAATGCAGACTGGAACCCTCAGTTACTGAACTGTGACTTCATTCTTTGTTTTTTATGTCTACAAAAACAATATAGGGTCCCAGTACTGCAATGAGACGACAAAATCAAAGCTCTGTGGTAGAATTCATCCTCTTGGGCTTCTCTAATTTTCCTGAACTCCAAGAGCAGATCTTTGGGGTTTTCTTGGTTATTTACCTGGTGACCCTGATGGGAAATGCCATCATCATAGTCGCCATCTTCCTGGACCAGACCCTCCACATCCCCATGTACCTGTTTCTGCAGAACTTATCTGTGGTGGAAGTGAGTTTCAGTGCCACCATCATGCCCGAAATGCTGGTGGTCCTGACCACCGGGGGAACTACAATTTCTATTGTGGGCTGTTTTGCACAAATGTACTTCATCATTCTTTTAGGTGGGGCTGAATGTTTTCTCCTGGGGGCAATGGCTTATGACCGATTTGCTGCAATCTGCCATCCTCTGACCTACCCCATGATTATGAACAAAAAGGTGTTTGTGAAATTAGTAATATTCTCATGGGTCTCAGGGATCATGGTGGCCACTGTGCCAACCATATGGGTATTTAATTTTCCCTTTTGTGGACCCAATGAAATTGATCATATATCTTGTGAAATCCCAGCATTGCTGGAGCTTGTATGTGCAGATACCTTCTTGTTTGAAATCTATGCCTTCACAAGCACTATTTTGATTATATTGCTTCCTTTCTTGTTGATACTGTTGTCTTACCTTCGAATTCTCTTTGCCATCCTGAAGATGCCATCAACTACTGGGAGGCAAAAGGCCTTTTCCACCTGTGCCTCTCATGTCACGTCAGTCACCCTCTTCTATGGCACAGGCTGTATGACTTACTTACAACCCAAATCCAGTTACTCACCAGCAACCAAGAAATTCATATCATTGTCTTACTCACTGCTTACACCTTTGCTGAATCCCCTTATCTACAGTCTACGGAACAAGGAGATGAAAAGGGCTTTGGTGAAATTATTGCAGGAAAACAAAAAACGGTTTTCCACATTGTCTCATTTAGTTAGGAGCCAATGAAATATATGGATTCTGCCAGAATGGACTCTTTTTAGATTTAATTATGTGGTGCAAACTCTTTTCATTTCTTCATCTGAATAGAATTTATTTGTTGATTTCTTCATGCTTGACTATATATCATGGCTATCTGTATGTACTAATGTATCATAATATTGGAAATAACTGCTTCATCAACAATTTGTTTAGTTGTGGCACTACTGATCACCTATTTTTTTGTCATAGTAGGCAATACTAACACTAAGAAAATATTCATAAATTTTGGATTTTTAAATTCTATGTACTAGCTTTTAAAAAATGGGTTTGATGGGTCAAACAATAGTGAGTTTGTGACTTTTCATAGATGTTACTGAATTACTTTCATAAATGTTTTTAATCAGGTCCAACTGACCAAAGAGCCACTCTTCCTC
>PVKS010049759.1:0-11839 GCA_004027875.1 Aplodontia rufa
TCCTTGTCTGAAAAGCAAAAATAATAACGCCCCCCCAACTGTCACTGCTGGCTGTGTAGCACCAGTCATCGTTCTCATCCTCCACACCATCACCAGGATACCTTCCCCGTTTCCCACCTTGGTCCCTCCCACAACTTCCTGAGCGGCCTCACTTGAAAGGGAAAAGAGCTGATCAGCAGAAGATGCACGCTCTAAAGCAGGGAGCAGTGCACACCCTCGGAGACCTGAGGGCTCTTGCAGGAGTCCTGGCCCAGTCCCCGCTTCCTCCCTGCCCTCCAAGACTCACCCACAGGGTCCACAAGGTCGATGTGGTCCACAAAGTCCCGCTTTCCCAGGTAGACAGTGAGCTGGGGAGGAGAGACACGGGCATTAGCAGATTGGGGCCAGGAGGGCACAGGCCCCACCCTGGAGGAAACTCTGGGGGCTGCCCCTGAGACTCACACCCACGCCCAACCTTAGTCAAATCACAATAGAGGGTGGGAATATGGGGGAATCATCTCAGAAGATCTCTGACCTCCCTGGGATATCCATTTAACTTAGCAGGTCTTCTGGGGGAAACAAAAAAATGGGAACCCAAGCGGGACATCCATGACTTGGCATTAGCCTTGGATAACTATGTATATATATACATTTGTTCTTGATTGTTTGACAATGTTTCCCCCTCAATTGTAACTCCATATTCATCTAATAAAAAAATAAAAATCACAATGGGTCAGGCCTGGGTGCACATGCCCGTGATAACCTGTATCCCAGCTACTAGAGAGGCTTAAGCAAGAGAATTGCAAGTTCAAGGCCAGCCTGGGCAATTTAGTGAGATCCTGTAAAATATATATATTTTTTTAATTTTTATTATTATTTTTTTAATTTACAAGGATGCAGCTCAGGGATAGAGCACTTACTTGGAAAGCACAAGGCCCTGTGTTCAATCCCCAGCACCACAAAAGATAAAATGAAAACACAATGGGACTCGCATCCCTGCCCCAACCTTAATACTAAGAATAGCAAATCCCTGCAAAATTTAAAAGCATCTTATCCTCCCAAAACCCTACAAAGCAGTTATTTGTTCCCATTCTACAGATGGGAGCCTCTGAAGCCTGGAGAGGAGGATGAGCAGTGCAAGGAACACGGGCAAGGGCAGTGCTGGGACATGAGGGAGCGGGGAGGCCAGAGGCCCCAGGTGCTGACACTGGCCCCTGCCCTTCAGCTGCTCCTCGCTGGTGCAGCCTTGCAGGGAGCCACTTCAGTGAGCGAAGCTAGCTTCCCCGTGCAGTAGAGGAGCTCCACGCTGGAATTCCAGTGGCTCAAAGATGAACCCAGTGCATCCTCCTAGAAGCCCGGTGCTCTCCACAGTCCCTCAACCCTGGCGATTCTACCTCCATCCCCCTCCTCCATCCCCACAGCCACCCTGCCTAGAGGACTTGACACCCAGCTTCTCCATGCTCTGCAATCCCTTCTCCCCTCCTTCCCAGCCTGGTTGTTGAAAACGCAAATCTAATCATGCTGCTTCTGTCTGAAAACTGAGAAGTCTCAGTGCCCAGAGATAAGGATGACAAATGGATTTCATTCCAAGTGCCAACTCTGATCAATTGGTTGGGGCCTGCAGCGAATGGGAATGCAAGATAAATCCTGGCACAGCAGGAAAGGGTGAAAGGCGATGGGCGATGTCTGCTGTGGGCACCAAAGGCAGACATGGAAGGGCATATGGTGCTATCTGCCAACCCAGGTCAGGGGTTGAGCTCCTCAGCCCAGCCACAGGATGCCCGCCACCCAACCCTACAGCTGCCCCAGCCTCTGCTCAGAGACTCAGCTGCCTGCGATGTCCCATACTCCCTCTGATTTTATATCCCTGCCCACCTTTCACTTTGCCTTGCCTGGAAATGTGTCCCTTCTAGAGGAGGCTGTCCCTAACCACCCATGCTGGGTCCTGCAGCTCCAGGGCATCCCCGTATTGCACACTTGGCACTTTACATGGAAATGACCGATTTCCACGTCTGCCCCACCATCCTGCTATGAGCACTGCCTGATTGACCTCAGCACACCCTACCTGACCCCCTGGGCTCAGCCCAGACCTGGCATGAAACAATGTCAATAATACATATCTGCTGAGCTGAGAGGAAGCAGGATGGAGCCTGGAGCCTGGGGAGCAAAGAAAGGAAAGGGGACAGGCCCTGGGAACCACCCTGAGTAACAAGGTGACACCCCCTGTTATGCAGGGAATGGCATCCCTGTGGTCTGCAGCCCCTACTAACTGACTTGTACTCAATACACCCCATCGAAGCCTCTTTAAGGGGGGCCGAAGGCCATCTCTCCCCAGCCTAAAGTCCAGATAGAAAGTCTCCTGGAAGGGCCCCTCCCTGTTTGGATCCAGGGCTCCTGAGGACAGAGCTGTCACCCTGATGGGAAGCAGTGTGTGCTCCGTCCCTAGAAGGTGTGTGGTTCCACTGCAGGGGAGGACCCCAGAGTCTGGGCTCTGGGAGAAGCTGGGTACAGCCTGACAGACTCACCTTCCCATTTGGGCTCGCCTTCTTGAACACTCTGTGGAGAGAAAGAGGTGAAGCCAGGGTTAGCACATCCTTCCCAGGCAGGCTCCTGCAAGCCGCCCTGAGGCCAGCAGCGGCCATGGGCTGAAGTGACTTGCAGACACCATGCAAATGTGGAGAGTCCAAACAGCAGCCAGTACCATCTGGACCCCAGTTCCACCTGAGCCACTGTGGTAGCCACTGTGGTCCTCCTGGGACCCGCAGCAGCCCCCTACAGCCTGTTCTTCACACAGCAGCCTGGGGGAATCTCAGTGTGAGATGGCCCAGCTCTAGCAGAGGAGAAGCCTCAAGGCCCCCCACAGTCTGTGATGTGGCCTCACCTCCTTTTTCTCCAGGCAACCCTCCCTTGCTCCTCTCCAGCCTCCCTGCTCCTTGCTGTTCCTCAACCCACCAGGGTGATTCCTGCCTCAGGGCCTTTGCGCCAGCATTTCCCCCTGCCCACAGGAAGCTCTCCCAGATATCTGCTTGCCTGGATGCTTCGACCTGTGCCACCCCTCCAGCCCTCCCTGCGCTCTGCTTTCCCTCTACCTGTAACCTGCTATGTCATTTCCTCTCTCACTCCACGCCTGGCCTGTCCACTCTCCTGGCTTGCTTGCCCGCCTCCCAGGGACAGGGATCTTTGTCTTCCCTGACCACAGACACCTCCCAAGTACCCACAGCACACCTAACTACTGTCCAAAAAATCTGTTAATGAATGGCAGGCAGCAAGTATCTAAGTACCAGCTGAACAAGTGGGTGAAGGAGTTAGTGAGGGGATGAACTGAGAGGCGGAGGCACAGCGAATCCCCATGGTCACACAGCAGAGCGCTGGACAGCCAGGCAGGGAGGTCTCCCCAACTCCTGAGAAGTGCCCCATGCTTCCAAAGCTCCTGCAGCCTCTCCCCAGCTGTGTCTGGGAAACTGAATCCCCCCTCTCCCTACTCACCATCAGTTGAGTCATTATTGAGGGAGAAACGTGAGAAAGACAGCCAGGGATGAGAGAAGGTGTTGGAGGACAGAGACCCAGGCATGAAAATAAAACCATAACAACAGAGGGAGAGAGAAACAGCCACACGCAGAGAAATGGAACCGAACTGGGAACAGCAGGCCCACAGGAGGCTGAGAGGAGCACCAGCCACCTAACCCTCTCCAGGGGCAGGAGGCCCAGGCGAAGGCCACCTCACCCTGAGGTGCCTCCGAGGAGGCCAGTGGGATGGAGGCTCAGCCCTGGCCCCTGCTGCCCCACTGATCACTTCTGGGCCCCCAGGGGCAGAGCATGTCTTGCAAAACAGAGCTTGGCACACCCTCCCCACCTTCCCCAGGAGCCCCTGGCTCTTCCCCTCATCATCAATATTTATCAGTTTTGGGAGTGTGAAGATGCCACAGCTGGCTGGAGTGTGATAATTGCTAAAGTGAGAGAAAATACAGATCACATGGTTTCAATCAGCAGCTCCCAAGCTGGGACTGGGCCTGCAGAGGACACCAGAAAAGTAGCACCGTCCACAGGGAACTCAGCTGCTTCCAGAACCTCTGTCTCCATCTAATCCTTGGGATCCCAGAGAGAGAGGGAAAGGAGAAGCCTCACACACCTGAGGGCACAAACACCTGCGTCAGTGAGTGCTGCGAGGGACAGGAGGTACGCAGGGGCACCAGAGTCAGGCTTGGAGAAGCAGTACTCAAAAAGGCAGGGAGGACGGGAAGAAGGAACTAGCGTTTGTTGAGTGCCTAATTATTTCTCATAACAGCACTGTGAGATGGTTATGATAACCCCTATTTTATGAATAATTAATTTGAGGCTCAGAGAGATGCAGTAATTTACCCAGGAACACACAGCAAGCAAGGGACTAGATGAGAATCCAGACCTAGTTCTATCTGCCTGCCTCTCAGAGGCTGGGTGCTTTACATCCAGGTCTGCTGTTTCCTAAAGCAGGTGTTTTTATGAACATTAGGAATAACAGAAGAGAGGGGAAATGAGGACAAGAAAGGGGAAGGGAAGAGGAAGAAAGGAAAGGGTGAGGAGGGGCTTGGGGCAGAGTGGGGGTGACCAGAGGCAGGAAGCACAGCCAGCAGTGGGGAACTCCTGGCTCTCAGTCGGCCTGGGTCCACCTCCCTCAGGAAGCCGGACTCGTGGTTTCCTAAAACAACAGCAGCTGCTGTCGCATCCCCCAGAGCGCGTTTGTTATGCCCTGGAAGCGTCTCTAAGGATTTTTCCCAGAACACTGCTGATCTTTACGGCATTCCCATTTCAGAGATGCGGAAATCGAGGCTCAGAGAGGCGACTCATGGTCTGTCTCCAGAGCCCACATCCCATCCACTCCTTCACACCACCAAGCCCTTCCCACACCATCAGCAAAGAGGCCCCTGGGGTGATCCCAGTCTCCCCGGACCCCACATGGGCAACACCATGCAGGTGCCTCCACCTGCTTCCAAGAGCACAACCTCAGGTGGTGGAGACTGGACTTGCCCCCCCCCCCCCCCGCCCAAGTGCCATCTGTGCCCTTGAGCCTGACTCTCAGTGCCACAACTGGGTTCCCAAAGAGAAATGCCAGGGGTGTTCCGGGGACCAAGGTTCACTGGACAAGGAACAGAAATCAACCGAGGGTAGCTCAAGAAAAGGAGGAGGGGGTACCACCAGGACACAAAGAGTCTCACGGGAAGGATGCGCAGGCAGGTGGCGCGGGGTCTGGGTCCTGGAACCAAGAAGCCATGGGCTCTCAGGCGGCGGCTCCCTCTCTCCACCTCTCCTCCTGGGGCTGCGAGCGCTCCCAGCTGCACGGCTGCCTGCGCGGCTGCTCCATCGTCTCTGTGGACCCAGCTCGCTCTGCTTACTCAGGGCTTTTCGGTTCCCCCATCCTTTCGGCTGCATGTGACTCACACTCCAACCCTGTTCCTACTCTGCCTCTCAGCTCCGCTTCCCGCTCCAAACTGGCTGAGTGGCCCAATTCCAAACTGGTAAGCGATTGGTTCGCTTTGGTCAGGTACCCCCAAGCCCGGGCCAATCAGCTCCGCCCAGGGTGCATCACGTGGTCCACGAGGGATGAGCAGAAGTGGGTCTGGTAGGGCAGTGTTTTCCAAACCAGGGGTCACAACCCACTAGCAGATAAGGAAATCAACTTGTGAAAGAAAAACTTGGGTTTTTCTTTTAATGAAGTAGAATAGAGAATACAAGCATGCGCTCCATGCAGCAAGAGTGTGACAGACATCACTATATTCACCAGTATGCAGGGCCCCTCTAGGGTTGGGTGGGCGGGAGCACCAACCTCCTGCAGTGCTATGAAGTTACGGTGCCCACCGGGCTTCTTCCAGCCAAGGCAACAAAAGTGCCACGTGTCACTTCCAGGCAGATGCATTTAAGTTGCAGTAGGTGAATCTCCATGCCCCTTGTATTCTTTTTCTATGACAGCAGTGAGGCAGAAAAAGTTAGGCAGTGTAGGCAGAAGAATGTGGGTGGATAAGGAGAAAATCAAGTGATGGTCATCTTTCCTGAGAGGGCAAAGACATCCCTCAGTGCTAATAAGGGTCTGACAAGTCAGGCCCAGATGCAGACCCTCCCTGCTGCTAAGGAAGGAACCACATTCTTTCTATTGGAGCCTAAGGCATGGACCAAAGACTGGACCAGAATTCCCCGAGCCTGTGTCCTAGGTACAGGGGCAGGGAAGCAGTGACCAATCGAGGAGAGGAGGTCATATAAAAAGGGACAAAGCTCACTGCCTCATGGGCTCTGTCCCCTTCCCCACTCAGGGTGAAGTCTGCTCTTTTCCCTATGCTTTACTTTCTATAATAAAATCCATCTACTACACTTGCCTCAGTGTCCCTTGGCTTCATTCTTCGACTCCGAGGACACAAACCCTACATACACATCACCGGCATCAGCAGTAACAAATAACCACAAACTTTGAGGCTTAAAACTGTGCAAATTTATTCTCTCTCACTTCTGTAGTTCAGAGGTTCAAACTGGGCCTCAGTAGGCTAACCTGAAGGTGTTGTTGGCAGGGTGCTTTCTGGAGACCCCGGGGGTCAATCTGTCCCTTTCCCTTTGGAGCTTCTAGAGGCCGCCCGGACTCCCTGACTCGTGGCCTCCTTGCTCCACTTTCAAAGCCGGCAAGGGCAAGGGCAGGTGGAGTTCTCCTCACAGTGCCTCCCTCGGACCCCTTCTGTCCCCTCTTCCTGTTTTAAAGACTCTTGGGATTACACTGAGCCCATCTGACTAATCCAGAATAATCTCCCTTTTGGAGGTCACTGGATTACAACCTGAATTCCACCTGCCCGCATCATTACTCTTTGCCATGGGCTCCCACGATTAGGACGTGGGTGTTTTGGGGGTGAAGCATTTTTTTGCCCACCACACTCTTTCTTCTGTCACTGAAACCAGCAATGGTCTGAGGGGAAAGACTGATGCTGTCCTGCTGTAGGATCAGTGTGAGCGCAAGAGAGAAGGCCCTTGAGCCGCTGAGAGCGGGGAGTGCTTGTTACCGCACACAGCAGCTCTCCTAGCTGATACAGTGACAGCAGTTAGTGACACTTTCGTTCCAGCTGAGCGTGTGAGTACTGGGTTACAATGTACAATGAATTTCAGGCTGCGAATTTTAAAATGTTTAAAATCCACTGTTCTAAAGAAACATGCTTAACCAGACATGCTTTATGAGTGTCTGCTCAGCCTCCTGGCTACTGTGTTCTGATGCCATCGTGGCCTCCCCAGGGACCCCATTTCCACCTGCAGCATGGGCTCCACTGGTCAACTCTGACATTATTAGCTTACTACTCTTTTCTGAGCCATCCATCCTCCCAGTGTCCTTTCGTACCTGTCATGGAGAGTGCTACAGATAAAATATCTTCCAAGACAGATTGCCCAACAAACAGAATGTATAATTATTTATGGCATGACTAAACGATGGAACGTTATACAGCACTGAAAGTATGCTCCCATTTCTCTAACACAAGGAAATGAGTACAATGGAATGTTAAGCAGAATAAGTATGGAGTCAAAACAGTATATTTAGCATTAAACTCAACTTCATATTTATAAATACCCAAGAGGAAAAAAACAAGGAAACTTCATGCTGTTAGGATGACAATACTCAAATCGATCTATGAATTTAATGTGATCTTTATCAAAATCCCAGCTGTAATTTTTTTGGAAATTTATAAAATGATCCTAAAATTCACATGGAAATGCAAAACACCCAGAAATAGCCAAAACAATCTTGAAAAATATAAAACTAAATTAGAAGATTCACATGTCCCAATTTCAAAACTTAATGCAAAGCTAAAGAAATCAAAACTGTATGATACTGGGACTGGAGTGGTGGCTCAGTGGTTACAGCACTTGCCTGGCATGCACGAGGACATGGATTTGAACCCCAGCACCACGTACACAACAAAGTGTCAGAGCAACGAAAATCACATGAAAAACTAAATTAAATTGATTCTCTCTCACACACACTATCCCTCTCTCTTAAAAAAAAAAGCTGTATGGTACTTACATATGAACTTTTAGATCAATAAAAAAGAACTGTGATTTCAAAAGCACAAATATTTGTGATCAAATGTTCTGGGGTTTTTTGTTGTTGTCGTTTGGTTGGTTGGTTTTGGGTTTTTTTGTTTGTTTTTGCTGTTCCTTTTGGTACTTGTGATTGAACTCAGGGACATTTTACCACTGAATTACATCACCAGTCCTTTTTTACTTTTTGAGACAAGAGGTCTCCTAAGTTGTTATGATTGGACTTAAACTTGCAATCCTCCTGCCTCAGCCTCCTAAGTGGCTGGAAGTAATGGTAGGCACGTGCCACTGTGCCTTGCTGGTCAAATGATTTTTTATTTTTATTATTATTTTTTTTTGTACCAGGGATTAAACCCAGTGGTGCTTAACCACTGAGCCACATCCCCAGCCCTTTTTATATTTTTGTTTTGAGACAGGCCTCACTAAGTTGCTGAAGCTGACTTTGAACCTGCAATCCCCTCATAGTAGTGTTATTTAAAACAGCAATAGAGGCTGGAGCGGTGGCTCAGCAAGGAGCACTTGCCTGGAATGCACAAGGACCCAGGTTTGAACCCCAGCACCACATACACAACTGTCCGAAAAACAAAAGCCAGATGGAAAAAAAGAATGAAATTGATTTTATCTCTCTCTCTAAAAAAATAAAACAAAATAAAATAGCTATAAAGAGCAGAAAACTGCCAGTGCCTCTCCTAATGAATGCATTTTAATGTGGCATATGCATAAAGTAGACTGTTATTCAGCCATGAAATGGAAGAAAATGCTGACCCACAGCAGAGCACAGATGAACCTTGGAAACATTATGCTAAGCTAATGAAGTCAGATACAGGAGGCCACATGTTGTTGATTCCATTTCCATGACGGGTCAAGAAGAGGCAAGTTCACAGAGACAAAAGGTGGATCAGCGATTGCCAGGAGGTGGGAGAGTTTGGGGGGAAAGGGCAGTGAGCAGGGGGCGTTCAGGGTTTCCTTGTGGGGGTGATGAAAATGTTCTGGAACTGGAGAGTAGCGGTGGTTACACAGCTTTGTGAATATACTAAACACCACCAAAGTGTGCACTAAAACTGAATGTCATGGTACACCAATTCTATTTCAATGTGGAAGGACGGGAGGGAGGCAGGCAGGGCAACGTGCCCTCCACAGACTCGCTCACAACCCACTTCTTCATATCTGTTAATGAGCACTTCATGGGGATGGATGCTGGGGCTCCCTCACAAGTTATTCCTCCAACGTTAAAGGAACGGGAGGCTGGAAAATAAAACTAGGAAAAGAGAAGTCAAGAAAAATTGGAGCCCAGCCTCTGAAAACTCGGATGGCAGTGTCCCTGGTCTGGAATGTACGGCCCAGAGCCCCCAGCTCTGATTCCTCAGAGCCCCCAGGCCTACAGCTCCTGCCATCACACCCACCGTCTGTTTCTGCTCAGCCACCTCTTCTGCAGGAAGCCTTCCTAACTTCGCCAGGCCTGGTTAGGAGGCCCCAACTCCACGCCCAGCATGTCCCCACTCACAGCAATGTTACCGTCCATTAAACCCTCCTCTGCTGTGCTTTTATCTAGAAATGACAGTAGAGATGTTCTCTGCATTATTGCCAGCGGGTCCCTGAGCACTGCGTGGTGCCTGGGACACCCAGGTGCTCAATAAACACAGGCTGGAAGTTGCTGAATGAGGGCCTGAAGAAAGCAGGGGTTGAGTGTGAGGATGGAGGAAGGCTAAGAGGACGGTGGTCACAACCCTCACTCCAGGGCCTCCTTCTACCTACACTTCCGTCTCCCTCTCAGGATCCACGGGCACTGGGTTTAGAAATGCTTCACCGGGGCAGGGGCACAGCCATCATTGGGCTGAGCCTCCACAGCAGCGGACACACAGAAAACAGGGTCTGCCTTGGTCAAGGCACCTGTCCGTCACTCCCTTTGGTCCTAAATATGCTCCCTGCACTACCAGTGCCGCGCTCTGGGGAAACGAGCAAGAATGCAAGGCCTAGTTAGGGAAACCACCAGGCAAGCCGGCCACCCCTTCACACCCATTACTGTGTTAGTCCATCTGACTCCTCCCAGTCCCCAGGAATGCCAGATTCAGCGACCCCCAAATTACTTGTCCAAAGTCACAAGTGCAGTATCAGAAAACTCATAGAACCGCTTACAGGAAATCATTGAACAAAACACCACCAGCAAATGCATCCAGGAAAGAAGAGCCGTGAACACACATCCCCTACCAGAGAAGTGGGGGAGCACTAGGGACAATTCATTCCTGTGTGAGTATCAGAAAAAAAATCCTATGAATGCAGTGAACATGGGAAGAATTTCAGCTTTTCACCCAGTCTTCAATCAACATCAGAAAACTCATCCACGATAGAAACCAGATACCATATCCTATTCTAAGTATGTCCCAACTATTAACTCATTTATTCTTTCAACTACCATGGAAGGTATATTACCACCATTCTATTTCATAGATGAGAAAACTGTGGCACAGAGATGTTAAGTAATTTGCCCAGGGTCACTCAGGAAATACGGAGCAAAGTTAGATATTGGAGCTCTGGCAACCTGGCTCTAGAGACCATGCTCCCTGCCCCTTGCCACCCCCACCCTTTGGTACCAGGTATTGAACACAGGGACGCTTAAACACTGAGCTACATCCCCATCTCTTTTTATTTTATTTTCTCTCTTTCTATTTTTTATTTTGAGATAGGGTCTCACTAAGTTGCTTAGGGCCTCATTAAGTTACTAAGGCTGGCTTTGAACTCATGATCCTCTTGCCTCAGTCTCCCAAGTTACTTGGATTAGAGGTGTGCATCGCCACACCTGTGGGACTGTAAGTTTTGTCTGTGGAGTCAAGAAAGAATTCGGGGGTTCAGGCAGTGTTGAGGAGGATCTTAATGGACACAAAGCAGTGCAGAGGAGGTAACAGCTCTGTAGGTTAAAGCCTGGAGAGAATGACGGGTCTACTGGGTGCTTGGGAGATGGCTAGCAGCTGGGTGTGGCTGCTGTGTGTCCTGAGTGCCTGGGAGGAGTTGGAGGAGGAGGCTGGGCCAGAGGATGGTCCTCTCCCTCCCCAGATAGTAACAGAGTACCTCTGCGTCCCTGGGCTGGGAGAGTAGAGGAGAGCTAAGGAACTTGGGCCACATCCAGAAGACAATGGGGAGCCACACATGTTGGAGAGCAACTGGCCAGAACTGTGTTTTAGATACAGAGATGGCCTCCCCAGGTCCTGCCCGAGAGCAGCCTGGCTCTGCTGGGTAGGGTGGGCATCACTCTCAGAAGCAGACGGCCTACATTCTGACCCACTTTCCAAGGTGTGAGAACACCACCTGGGAGCAGGGAGGCGTGAGGAGCAGGTGGCAGTGGAGGCGAAGAGGCTCTGAGAGCCCTTATGACAGTCTCCCTGGAGGCAGGCTTGTGTTCAGGCTAGTCTGCTCAGCCGGAGTGTCACAGCCTCCCAGGCCACAGCCCTGCCTGCTGGCCCACCTGCCATCAGCGCACCTGCCTCTCTGGACAGCCCAGGCAGGGAGACAGGAAATGTCACCCAATTTACAAATTTCTGGACTCTTGGGAGTCAGAAGGGCAACAGTAAAAGTTGCTTCGTTTCCCGGATGGAGAAATGAAAGCCCACAGAGGGGCAGAGGAGTCTTGGAGGTGCGTGCCGCGCTGGGCTGCGATGAGCACCCAGGCTGGCTCCTTGCTGGAAACCCCACCCTGGCCCCTGGACCTGCACACACTCCTGGGGCACAGGGTGGTGCCTAGAGGCTGAAGGGTGAAGGCCAGGTGGGTCTGGCCAAGTCAGGATCCTGGGCTCTGAACCCCCCAAAGGCTCCTGGGCTCTGACCC
>PVKS010049760.1:0-11840 GCA_004027875.1 Aplodontia rufa
GATGATTAAAATGTTTTTATATCCTTCATTACTCCACCAAGAGCTTTATATTATGTTTCATTTTTTGTTGCCAGGGACTTTTTGCCCATTTTCTTTTTTTATACAGGGTCTTGATAAGTTACTGAGGCTGGCTTTGAACTTATGATCTTCCTGCCTCAGCCTTCTGAGCTACTGGGATTATGGGCATCCACCACCACACCCTCCTACTACTTCATATCTTAATGTGTAAAGATGCAAAAGGAAATAATAGAGATTGTGTTTGTTTGAGTCCTTGTAATATTTTTACGTATCCTCTCAATAATTAAACAAATATTTTTACAAACAAAGGGTACACAGAATTTTCCAAAGACAGAATGGGCTTCTGTATTTTCTATCTTTGTTTGGCATTTTAGTCTCATACTAGGTATATTATTTAGTGAATAACTTCTTTTTAAATTTTCCTTAAATTCTTTTCAAATGGTATTTTACAATTGTATAGTCAGTCTTTTAACAGAATTGTACTTCTTTAACCTCAAATATTATAGCATTTTATTATGACAATAGAAGAATCAAAAGAAAAATATTTTTATTTTAGTTCTAGTTCACTTTTTTTCTCTCACAGAACAAGTAATAACTTGAATGTATTAGTTAAAAGAAAAAAGTTCTTTTACCTAATGTCACTTTCCCAAACTCGATTTTCATCCAGATCTTCAATAAACTTCTCTCCTTTCATCCAGTAAATTAAAGGACTGACATCTCCACTGTATCCAAAGAAAGCTCTGCAGGTTAGATTAGCTGAGTCACCTGTGGAGAGAAGTGATAAAAACGTCTTATAAAACTATTTGTACACACTTACTGTAGGCAAAGTGGAAGGTAACATTTTTTTCCATTTTAATTTTTTTATTACAAGTTTCAATTTTTTTAATTTTTATTTTTTTCAATTTTTTTTGAACAACCATACAAATTTTTAACAAAGTAACATAAAATTTGCATAGTTTCTGGATACTAGATTTACCCCCAGAAGTGCCCCCCCCCATTTCCCACCTGTATCCCACCCTGTGGAAGGTAACATTTTGATCATTTTGTTGATTTCACGAAACACCTTTCTAAAAGAATATTTTTTCAGCTATTTTCCCATCTTTGTCAAATTACAGAATGTGTTTTTTTTACAGTATGACCTGTTTATTGGAATGAGAGTTACTTATAAGATCTAGAAGAAGATCAGTCAGTTATTTTATGAAATATTCTTCCAATTAGGTTTGCCTGATGTTTTCTCATGATGAGATTGAGGTTATGAATTATTGGGAAGGGTACCACAGAGATAATGGGTCCTTCTCGAGGCGTGATATCAGAGGGTACATAACACTGAAAATTACAAAATTTTCTAGGGCACATAGGAAATGTCTCTTGATCTTGAATGGGGGAAATGGGGAGCACAATCTTTGGTTAGAAAAGAAAATAAACTATACATTCGAGATACCAAGAAAATATTATTAAGAAATTTTTCACTTCATAAGAAATAACATTTTAATATATACCTAGATAGAAAAAATATTAAGAATAAATGAACAATTCATGATCATAAATATTTGCGATTTTCATAAGAGGTAAAATCAATAATACTACTATGGAGAGTAACTTCTTTCATAATGTTGATCAGGAGGAACCATTATAATGGTGAATACAGGTTGGTTGACTACTTCATAAATAAATGGAAGTCCCCCACTAAAAGGTGGAAGTGAATTTAATGCCTGCAGAAGGTAACATTTATTTCAAGATGATTGCGCCATTTTATAAACACCTGGTTTACCCAAGCCTCAGCCAGCATCACATAAATAAAATATTCTAGCATATGCTAGTTTTATGATCTTGCCAGCTTCAAGTGGAATCAGAAATTGGGAGGTGAGATGGGGTGCAGTAAGGATCTACTCAAGTTATAACGGGGTAAGGGCATTCTCAGGCAAACTTTCTCAATTAGCTGTAACCACAAATTATGAAACCATTACTAGAAGGTACTGATTACTATGACCTCAAAGGGCAAAGAGGGAAGTTCCTCAGTACTAGAAGTCTCAGAGCTATTAGTGAATGTCTTTCAAAATTGTGCTTATGAGCACATTTACAATATGAACACAGAGAAAAGCAATTGACTTAGAAGTACTTGCTTAGAAAGCAGAAATAGGCATTTTTGTATCACTTCCATAAAAATATTTTTATTGGACAAAATTATTCTCTTAGTTGTGTCTGCTGTATAGGGAGAGTTCATTTAACAAAATTTGCTCTTCTAATATTTTAATATGACATCCCATATGGTTCTGCTTTTATCTTTGCTCATGTCCTCATGTTCTCTAAGAGATTCCTCACAGACTTTGATTCTATATTTAATAGTTACAATTGATGAACAGATAAGGCAAGTCCAGAAATTATCTAAATTATCTCTATTTAAGAGACAAAAGGAAGCTTTTAGAAAGTTCATTTATTATTAGTTTTTCTACATAAATATTTTTAAATGTTTTAATATGGAATTCCCCTGTCCTTTAGATAATAATTACACAACAAAATACCTACAAATTTCTATGGAAAGTGTCAACCAATATTATAAAACACTCAAATCAAATATTTTATGTTTTCATGAGAGCACTAGATTTTATGTAACTGAATTCCCCATTATAGTCACAAGATAATCATAAATTCAGTAGCAAGTCTCAAACCAAAATCAAGATATATTACAAGGTTTTAAAAAGGTGTACATTACTAATTTACATATTTGTTATTTAGATATCAAGTTTGAGTTCTGAGGTGGGACTTAATGCTTGGAACTCATAAATAGAAATCTCCAGATATTACTTAATTTTACAATACAGTTTTGCTAAATATGGGGACTTATATTGATCACACCATTAGCAATTTGGCCCTATGTTACTGAGCAGAGAAGCCAAGTGAAGCTCTCATCAGGACTTGAATTTATCTCTCACATTACCCTTCTTTCTCAGCTAAACTGACTTTCCATTTCCCTAAGTGTTCATTTCCTTCCCCTGCAGGCCCTGTTCTGTCACACCTAGGAAATGGCTCCTGCACTCACAAGAGTCGGACTTTGCTTTCTCAGTCACTGTGGCTCATGTGGTCTTTGAACACCCACTTTGCTCTGAGCTCCAGTACTGAGTGTATCTGCAGTGCTATAAGACCACATAGAAGAACTCCATTCAGACTTGAGTTGGGCTTCTTGTGGGTCAGAGTGGAATTTATGAAAAGAATAGAAGAAGCTGGAAGGAAAAGCAGAAAGCACTGCAGGTGGAGAAGTTAGAGCATCAGTGAAAATAACTCAGGGAGAGGAAGTGACTTCAGACTGATTGAAGCTGAAGTGTATATGGGAGGTGGTGGTAGAGGAAATACTGGGAGGACAACAGGGCATAGATAAGGCCAGAGCAGAAGCAGCCCTCTTCTTCTATGTAGAACATGCTGAAGAGTTGACACTTTCATTTAAGTGCAAAAGAAACCTGGGGAAAAATTCAAATTGAGGACTGACACCTTCACATCTATATTCAAAAGGAATTACTGTATTTTCAAACTTGGGATCAGATTAGAGAATTATGAAGGATTAAAAATGTTACAGTGCTTTGGGATCACAAAAGAATACTCACTGCAAAGATCAGATTATTTTAATATAATTTATTAAAAGGATAAAGAATAGGTGGTAATAGAGCATTATGCCTATTATCAATAGGGAGCATATCAAAGTAGAAACCAAAAGATAATATATGTATAGTCATATAATTTGTATGTATCTGTGTGTGTGTGTGGGGAGATTGATTTTGTAGAGCTGCCAACTGCTTCTCAATATAGGCAGGACAGAAAGTCAATTTGAGCAATGCTGTTCTGTGAAGAGATTCTTCAGTGGTTTCTCTTAATTGCACCAATTTGAGTTACTGAGTAAAGATACCACTTCCTTTCTTGTGCATAGCTAGCTCTGCTAGCAGGCAAGACACTAGGATCCCAGTGGAGTCAATCCTAAGAGAAGGCTGGTGAAGTCAAGTTCATACCTGAGATTATATGCAAGAGTCTAAATGTTGCTGAGAAAGCTAGGTCCATCCAGTACAGTTTATTTAGGAAATGATAACTAATTAAATATGTATCAGAGAGCTGTGACTTTGGAGCCCAAGTGTATATATATTATCTTGTGTTTGAAACAAGGAATGAAGGACTATCATCCCTTTCTCTAAGAATGAACCAAGATTTCCTAGAAAATTCATGTGGCAAGGTGGGGCTTAGGGGGAGATGATGCATGTCCACCCAATAAGAGCAAGTACACAATTATTGATAACAACAAATAATCATTAGGAAAATAAAAATGATGTAACTGTGTTTGTACCTTGTAATAATGGAGTAGGATTATACTCTTTTCTTAGAATTCTCTTAATTTCCACCTATTTCTCATCCATTAAGTCCCAACTCAAATAACATCTTTCTAAAAAATTGACCTGCCTTATCAAGTAATGTTCAGTCAGACTGTCCTTTCTCCTTCCACATCATTTGGAATGAGTTTCATCGTGATATAGTCCTTGAAGTATTTGTTGTGCTTGTATGACTCACCTAGCAACTAAAGTACTGATTCCCCAAAGGCAGAAATGATATCTTTATTTACTTTGTATTACCAGGATCAATTACAATGTCTTGAATATATTAGAAACTCAGCAAATAATTTCAAATTCATAATATGCTTAGTATCTTTTGAACTTGCATTTTGCCTTGTTTCCTTTTTCAAAAGCTTCATTAATTAAAGACTACATGTCTATATAACTCAATAGACCAAATCTATCTGTAAACTACCCTTCAAATAGCAAATGACGACCTCCCTCATCCAGGTATTATTTCAGTGGTGTGTTAAAGCTAGTCCATTGCAACTTGTGAGAGTTAATCACTACATTTTCAGAAATTATATCAGTAGGTTGTTAAACACAGTCATCAAAAATTAATGACCAGGTGTGGCATCACACACCTGTAACCCCAGACATTCCAGAGACTGAGGTAGGAGGATCACAATTTTGAGGCCAGTCTCTGCAACTTAGCAAGATCCTAAGCAACTTAGCAAGACTTTGTCTCAAAATAAAAATTTAAAATGGGTTATGGGTGTATCTGAGTGGCAAAGTACCCCTGGGTTCAATCTCCTGTACTAAAATTAAATAAATAAATAATGGGCTGGTGGTGTAGCTTAATGGTAGAGCACTTCCATAGCATGCATGTGGTCCTGGGTTTCATTTGCAGCACCATAAAAAATTAAATTATAGGAACATAATGAAATAAATATATTGATATTATATTCAAAACTCAACATTTCTATTTTGCAACATTATTTATAATTTTGAGACTATTTACACCCATAGTATCTGTATGTTGAAAATACCATACAGTAGTGTACTACTGCACATCTCTTTCCTACTGCACAATCAGTGACATTATGTTCATGACTTGAAATCAGCCATGGTGGGAGTTTACCCAATATATTTTTAAATGCGTTAAATCATGCTAAGGATTTATTATTTGTGTATTTGTTGTCTGTACTTAAGATAGTGATAGGAATAGCATAAACATCATGGCAGAACTACATTTGGAAAGCCAACTGTTAAAAGTTACCAGTATACCACTACCACTCTATCTATTCATCTATATCTATCTATCTATCTATCTATCTATCTATATTTATTTATTTTTGTGGGACTGAGGATTGAAACCAAGGCCTTGCACATGGTAGGCAAGTGCTCTGTCATTAAGTCATATATCCTCTCCTTTTTATTTGTACTTTGTGACTGGCATATGAATTACATACAGCTATAAAATTGTTTTTAAACGATGTAACATGCTTGTGTGCATGCAGAAACATGTAATAACAAATCCCATCATTATGTAGTACTATAATGTACCGATAAAAATAAAAAGTAGGTAATATGTGTATTTTAAAAAGGTATTATATTGAGAGGCTGGAGTTTTGCTCAGTTACAATCCTTGCCTGGCATGTTCAAGTGATAGAGATTAGGAGGGATAGTAAAATAGCTAGGTAGTCAGGACAATGAGCCCCATCAAACCACACCCGGCAGCTGACTGGTTGAGAAAGATTAATGGGCATGCTCAGGGCCTTCAAATGCAAAAGAACATAAGGCTCACCTGTGGGAGCATCTCCTTTGTCCCAGAAGTGGGAAAACTAAGAAGTGGGGGGTGGTAGACACAGGTGGGAACTAGGAAAGATTTGCTACCTATTTTACGTAGATTTTAACAAATGATGTTAGTGATTTACTAAATGCCTGCTTTACATAAATGTTAATCATGTTCATATCCAAAATTAATATAAACCCCGGCCTAATGCACATAAGATGGGATCCTGCTTCCAGGTACCCCTCCACCTGGTGGAGACTCTGCTCTTCTTCCTTAAATAAATCCTATATCTTTTACTCTTCCCTCCCATGGTTGTCCATTGGTTTTATTCTTCAAATTTGCGAGACAAAAACCCAGAGGAAGGTTGGTGCTGAATTCTGGGGGTGTGTTTCAACACCAAGAGCTTCAAAGCACTGCTCAACAGTAGAGGTGGCAGGGGGGAACTCCAGCTCTTAGCTAGGTAGCTGCTAACACTATTTTGGCTGCAGAAACCTGCAGCCAGCCCAAATTCCCAGTTCTAACTGAGAATCACTGCCAATATTAGAAAAGGGCTATCTGGCTATGGAAATCTCCAGTGAGCCCAAACTCCATTCACCAACAGGAACAGAAAAATCTTGCCTCATCTCAAAACCCCTGCATTACAAGGATGTAGATTTTAACCCCATCACCAACATACACAAATGAAGTGTCAGAGCAATGAAAGCAACATGAAAAATGAAATAAAATGAATTTGTTTTTCCTTCTCTCCCTCTCTGTCTCATCTCTCTAAAAAAGTACAAGCAAATAAAGTAAAAAGGTATTATATTGAGATATAATTCAAATACCATTAATTCACCTATTTAAAACATCTAATTGAATAGTTTTCAGATTTTTCACAGAATTACACAACCAGAGCCATAATAAATTTTAGGACACTTTCTTCACAGCAAGGAGAAACCCTCTACCAACTAGCAGCTACTACCCATTTCAACCCCTGGCAACCTCCTAACCTATTTTTGTTCTCTGTCTCTATTGACATCTAGTATAAATAGAATCATATAATATGTGACCTTTTGTATCTGGTTTCTTTTCTTCAGCTTTATGTTTTCAAGGTTCATCTATCAATACTTCATTTCTCTTTATGGCTAAATAGTATCCCATTTCATGTATATGCCACATTTTGTTTATTCATTCATCAGTTAATGGGGCATTTGAATTATTCCCACTCTTTGGCTATTGTGAATACTGCTGCTTTGAATAGTTCCATATTAGCGTTTTTGTTTTCAAGAAAGAGGGGACAGTGAGAGAGAGAAAGAGATAAGCAATTTTTATTTAGTTTTTCACGTGACTTCCATTCCTCTGAGACTTTGCTGTGTACATGGTGCTGGGGTGTGAACTCTCGTACTTGCGCATGCCAGGCAAACACCGTAACATGCTGAGCCACCGCTCCAGCACCCCCATATTAGCTTTTAAGATGACATGTATTCTAAAGTTTCTTATGTACATTCCTGGGAATGAAATTGCTGAGTCATAAGATAATTTTATATATAAATCTTAAAGGAAGTGCGAAATTGTTTTCCAAAGTGGTTGTACCATTTTATATTCCCACTAGTAATGTTTGCAGGTTCCGGTTTCTCCACATGCTTATCAAAATTTATTATTATCTGCCTCTCTGAAATACTCCACCCCTCTGCAGCCATTTCAGATGTCTTCACTTAGGTTTCTGAGCAGCCCCTCCCGTACCCAAGGCTAAGCAGAAAGGTCTATGGTTAGCCAGCAGGACACTAGGCACACGGGTAAGCCTACCCTTTTTGTTTATATAAGCAGCTCTCCTCTTTTCCTTACCAGATCAGTTAATGTTCTGCTTTCTATCATGCTGTGGCATAACTCTAAATAAAACCTCTTTTGTATGATTTTACTTTGATTTCAATTGCAAATAAATTTCTATCTGAGATGGTTGCAATAAGATCTGGTAATACTGAGGATGGCTGGTACTGAGAGTTGCCAGCAGCTAGAGCTGGTAACACTAAGGGCTATCTATGGTCCTGAGTAGAGATTCTAGCCAGGGAGCTGCAGAGAGGTTCCAAGAGTTGAAGGAAAAGCTGCTGGGAGAGATTCTGCCTCCAGCGATAGGAGGAGTTGTTAGCTCCAGCCCCTAGAACAATGGAGTGAGCACCTAATAGTAAGAACTGAGAACCACTGGCACAGCAAAGCTCAGAGCTGACTTTAAGGGAACTGCACTTTTCCTCTTCATGATTCATATCTGTATTGAGCAAAAGAACCCTTAGACGAGTGGTAACAGTATGATCACCTTTAAATTCAATACAAGGATACCTGTTACTCTCATTTGAATATGATAATGTTTTAAAGGATCCGCTGATGCAATAAGACACAAAAAAGCAATGAAACATTTTAAAAGGATAATAAAACCATTGTTTGAAGATATGATTGCCTCCTTACCTATTCAGAAAAAAACTATATTTTTACTTACTTTTTTTTAAGAGAGAGGGACAGTGAGAGAGACAGAGAAAGAGAGAAACAACTTTTTTTTTAGTTTTTCACATGGACTTAGTTGCTCCAACACTTAGTTGTGTACATGGTGCTTGGGTTTGAACCCAGGTCCTCGTGCTTGCCAGGCAAGCACCGAAACTGCTGAGCCACTGCTCCAGCCCTTATTTTTACTTTCTTTGAGGAAAGAGTTCTTTGATTTATTAACAAAGTTTAAAATGTGCCCTCTGATACAATATTACTTTGTATTGGTATCCCAAAATGTAAAAATCTGTACAGTTTGAGTTATTGTACACAGAAAACTGATGCTAAAAATATGACATCATGTGGTTGAACACAAATTATTTGGTGATGCCCAGAGAAGGGTTTGTCAAACCTCTCAATATATTTGGGTAGAATGTAAGGTCCAAATAAAGTGCTCTTAAGAAAGAGCCAGAATAATTAAGTGCAAAATAATTAATTTTAACAGTTGCTAATTCTAAAATTATTAAATGATTCCTTATGAAATTTAAAAATGAGATGCAGTCTACCTCAAATTGTAGGGAGGTGTGCCTCAGCATATTGGGAACCTGAAGCCATAATCAATTGACAAAGGTGATTTAGAGGAGAAAAAATGTTTTTTTTCAATGGGAGTAAGTTTGATAAATTTGGTCATTTTTGACTAGATGATTCATAGACACATAATATGTTTTCTTAAATTAATGTATAACTTAAATTATTTTTAATCTTATTTTTTCTGAGATCTTGATTTTTTCATATTTTTTTCATCTTCAATAAGAAAATTCAGTGGTCAGTTATGGTATATGATGTTTAAAAATCAATATAATACATGATTTACAGTTACTAATCAGAGAAATTGAAGGGATCTTATTTACATTAGCAATAAATAATCTAACAAGTCACCTCCCAAGATATATTTTAGATTTAATGTTGTTGTTGAAAAATTCCAATAAGATGTAGAACTCAACAAAATTTAGAAGTTAGAAGTAGATCAACAATTATCATAAAGATGTATACCTATGAAATGATAGAACAACATATCATTGGTCCAAAGAGCAAATTCCATTTAAAAAGAAAGTTAACAACAAAATTGTGTTTGTTCCACAGGCACAGATACTGAATAGCTCTTTGAAATCAATTACAAGGCTTAGAAACAGTATAAGATTTCAATACAAAAATAAGTTATCAGAATTGATTTAATCTGGAAACAAAAAATTAATTTAAAATGATGCAAAGAAATGAATGCAGAATTTATTATAGAGTTAAATACTATCATATACAAATATACTATTTAGAGGAAATATATTATTTCGTAACATGTGTAGTAAAATCCAATTTCTTAGAAATGTAATTTAGAATTACATAGAATTTCGAGTTGGACAGATTTGAATATGTAACTAGTAAAATTTAATTGAAAAGAAAAAAAGAAAATACAACAGCATGATTATGAATTTTAATGTGTGTTTGTTTCCAATTAAAAAGATAAACTTAACATGGTGCCTAAAACAAGCATTTATAGATTGATATTCCAGATATTCAACTTGTTAATAATAATCTCTACTGGGCATGGTGGTACATGCCTGTAATCCCAGCAGTTGGGAAGTTTGAGGCCAGAGGATTGACGTTCAAGGCCAGCCTCAACAACTTACTGAGGTCCTAAGCAATATAAGGAGCCCCTGTCTCAAATTAAAAAGTGTAAAATAAAAAGGGGTTAGAGGTGTTGCTCAATGGTTAACCATACCTGGGTTCAATAAAAAAAATTGCCACATTTTCATAGAAACTCTGGGGATGTTACTATTATTGTAATGCTGAATACTGCTGCTAACTTTGGTGTTGTTTGTAAGTCTCTACTTTCATGTCAGTTTTTATTTTGTCCTCGTGTATTTTATAATGTTATTTAGACTGAAGAAATACCACTTTAGATGTTACTTTTTTTTACTTAAACCATTGAGTATGCAAATTCATTGTCAAAAATCTTAGCTTCAGGGGCTAGAGTGGTGGCTCAGCAGTTTCGGTGCTTGCCTCACGTGTGCAGGGATGCAGGTTCGTACCCCAACAACACATACAAAACGAAGTGTCTGAACAACGAAAACCACATCAAAAACTAAATAAAATTGATTTTCTCTTTCTCTCTCTCTCTCTCTCACTGTCCCTCTCTCTCTTAAAAAAAAATCTTAGCTTCACTCCTTACCAGATTTTGGTTAGGCGGGTTTTGAATGTTCTAGGTATTTGAATTTTTACTAAACACCTCCAGATCATTTGAATGCCGGTTAATTGTTTAGAACAATTTTTTTTCCATTGAACTTGGTATAAGGTGGGATTGGGGCTGAGCAAAACAAAAGCAAAAACCTTTTGGGCAGAGCCTATTAGCAGGAAGCAATGACAGGGATGCAGGGAAGAATAAAACAAAAGAGGTTTCACAATAGTGGCAACGGCATGTACAGTAGTAGCTGGTGTACACAAGGGTGTGCAAATGGGTCACTGAGGACCCAATCCAAGCTACAAAAGTATATTCTCTTTCCAAAGGAAATGTTGGAAAATAACGTTTGTGTGGAGAACTACTTGTTGGTCTATGATGCACCTTTCTGTGTTATTGTTCTTTTGTTTTCAAGCTATTTTTGACTTTTTATAAAGTGCAGGTAATGGACAGATATGCACATTTTCTCTTTTTTTTTTTAAAAGAGAGAAACAACTTTATTTAGTTTTTCGTATGGCCTTGGTTGCTCCAACACTTAGTTGTGTACGTGGTGCTGGGATTTGAACCCGAGTCCTCGCGCTTGCCAGGCAAGCACCGAAACCACTGAGCCACCACTCCAGCCCCCACATTTTCTCATTTTTGACAGTGATTTCAGTGACTTGTCTCTCATCCTCTCCTTGCAGCCTAGTGAAGAAGCAATGGAGATAACTCCAGTTATAATTCATCTCAACGTTCTCTTACTTCTCCGTGTAAACCCGTTTTGTTGTTGTTGTTGCTGTTGTTTGTTTTGTTTTTGTTTTTGGTGCCAGGGGTTGAACCCAGGAGCACTTGGCATTTAACCTACATCCCCATCCCTAGCCCTTTATTACTCTTTATTTTGAGACAGGGCCTTATTAAGTTGCTGAAGCTGGCCTGGACCTTGTGATCCTGCTGCTTCAACCTCCTGAGCTGCTGGAGTTACAGGTGTATGCCACACACCTGCCTTAAATCTACTGTTTTGATATCTTCTTTGAATCTGTTAAGGCATCTGTGT
>PVKS010049761.1:0-11828 GCA_004027875.1 Aplodontia rufa
TAAGGTAGATTTCTCCACAATCCTGCCAGTATCCTACACTCTGCTGTGAATGGGCAGAGGGCAAACAGGAGCTCTGCTCTGTGGCATCTTTGCTCAGGAGAGAACATTGTTCCCCCTTCTAGCACTAAGTGGTGCACACTGCAGACATTTTGAGCACACAGGCAAGGCTGGCAGAACTTTGTACTAGACACTCATTACCTATGGCCCCAGGGCAAATTCAGCTGGAACTGAGAGGAGAGCCTGGAGCCAGTGTACCTTTCAGGAGAATTAAACCTAAGGTAATTGGATCGGGAGTGAAAGCAGCCAGAGGGCAAACCCCTTCCCTTCCCCTCCCAACTAAAAAGCCACCAGACTCTGGGACTACGTTCCAAGATAATTGATGGGATTTTAGTGGTAATCATTACCGACAACCCAAAGTAAAATAAACAAAGAGGGCTCACAGGCCCATTCCCCAGTCTTGAAAATGAAGAAAAAGGGAAGCAATTCTTCCCCTCAAACCCAAATCTCGCCAGCCTTTCATCCAGATAGGGTCCTGGATGAAAAGCTAGAAAAAGTATCAACAATCTGATTATTAAATCCATCAAAGAATTAAAAGAAGACTTAAGCAATTTCAGGAGCTGAGAGCACTTTGATAAAGAGATAGACATTCTGAAAAGAGACACAGCAAAACTCTTAGAATTTAAAAACACAGTCCACCAAATTAAAATCTCAATGTAAGATATTAATGTAGGAGTAAACTAAATAGAAAATAGAACTTCAGCTCTCGAAGAATGAATATCAGATAATGAAGACAAGGCTGAGCAATGTTGAATGCAAGGAGGATAGACAAAAAAAGAAACTTACTGAGCATGATCAGAACGTCTAAGAAGTATGGGAAGAAATGATAAGAAATAACCTGAGAGTAATTGGGATACGGGAGAATATAGAATAATAAATGAATGGCATAAAAAAACTTATCAATGAGATAGCCAAAGAAAATTTCCCCCATATCAGAATTGATTCAGAAATTCTAATTCAAGACACCTATAGGACCCAAATAGACATAACTAATGAGAAACTCACCAAGACATATCATATACAGAATGAATAACAGAGAAATCAAGGAAAGAATTTTAAAAGCTGGAGTAGGATCAGTCTTAACTTACTATCTCACTATGTAAATATCCATGTATCCGTGAATATGTAACAACAATTCCCTCCAATATGTAAGTATATATCAAACAAGCAAACAACAAAGTATGAAGCAAAAAAAGAAAGAATTCAGATATTACGGCAAGGATCAAATAATGTAGGAGACAGAACTTCAAAGAAAAAAATAAGTCTCATTCTCCAGAAATTTTCCCCATATAACTCTTGATACTCAAATAGGGGAAAAGGAATCCCTAGATGTGTCCCAAATTTTTATTGCAATACAAATCAGTTATATTGATTAGAAAATTTAAAAAATATCCCTCTAGTCCCTTTTTTGTTACTTAAGTCTGTTTTACAACCAAGTATGAAAATTATATGATCACTGGAATAACATTTTTGTGGTCAAAATGCAGTGTTGGCTTAAAACTTTCTTTCTGTACTATAAATTATAAATTTACCTTTAGATATTGTGGGAACTGTATCAATCCAACCAGCTATTTTCTCATTTAACCCTGGTTCTGCGGTTGTGATGTTTCAAAACTTTTTCCTAGTCTTGTTACACTTCGGTTGCTATTGTATTGAAAGGTCATTTATTTTAGCTTTAACAGCAATATACTATTTTTATAGAAATTTTATTTACTAAAATATTATTTATAATATTTTTTAGTTATGCTATCTTGGTATATAGAAATAAACTAAAAATCTGATGCTCACAGTACCATTTACTATGCTGTGTATTTCACATGCAATAAAGTGAAATGCAAGCCTTCACTGCATAAGTCACCATGGTCTGTTCATTCATTTATAGTGTAATATAGCCTAGCCAATCCTAACTAAGGCAAATGTCTTAAACTGAAACTGGGCATAATTTATAAAGAAAAAAGGATTCACAGTATTTATGCAAGTGCCATATATTTTCTTTTATTAGTTTGTCTACTATACACCGGCATGTCTATATGTACTGTTGCCCTACAAAGGTTGTTCTAAGTTTATTGCTTCATCCAACTCCTACCCCAGTAGTCCATAGGTTACTTCTACCTTTCCCTTTACAATAAAAAATAATTATAATTATTTGTTGAGCATCAGAGACTCTCCCCCAAGATCCAAGGGAGATGGTGGTTCTCTGGGTTCTCATCACCTCCAAAGTGTATGAGAGAACCACAAAGAGACTGGATCTTTCATCTACAATTGAGAAGTAGCCATCTCTAAAACGACAATACTTGTCTTTTCTTAAATAAAATTTCCTGCATGCTTTACCTCACTGGGTTTCAAATATTTCTTAGTAGTGGAACCCTACTGACATGTGAAAGTGAGCAGATTTCACAGGTCATTCCCCGATGAAAGCAGGTGCAGATGCTCCCAAAGTACCACCATCAGGACACTCCCTGGTGGTCTAGTGGTTATAATTCCATGCATGTGCATGCTCTCTCCCAAAGTACCATCACCAAGCACAACCGGTAACCACCACTTTCAACACTTGAAGCCAGCATAGTTTAAGGCTGCACCTATTGTGTTGCAGATTGGATGAGGGCAACTGAATAAGTGAAAAGCTCTGTCATTTTTCTCAAGTAGATTCACCGTCATCTTTCTATAGTGGTTACAGATTGTTCAGCTGCACATCATATCCTCCAATCAAATAATGCCCTTCTTTCCCCCCATGGGTCTCTACGATATCTGTCTAACTTCTATGTTCTGTTACCTCTATTCATGTAGCCCAAGAAAATCTGCATCTCCCTCACCCAACCCTCCTCCCACTTCTACCCCAATTACATTGGTTACAGAGGATTGAATGCAGGGGCACTTTACCACTGAGCTACATCCCTAGCCTTTTTTATTTTACTTTAAGGCAGAGTCTTGCTAAATTGCCCAGGCTGGCAATTTGTAGTCCCTCCTGTCTCAACCTACTTAGTCACGAGGATTATGGGTATGGACTACAGCACCACTCTTGGTTGCATTTTTAAACCTCAGCTTCTTACTTCCAGACTTTAGCCCATTTCAGGTTCAGGCAAAATCTCTTACCAATCTGTTTTCCTAGGATGTTGTTATAAGTTTGTTCCTTCTTTTGATCTGCAGCAACATACACACACACAAGAGAAAGAGAGAGAGAGAGAGAGAGAGAAGGGGAGGAGGAGAGGGAGAGAGTTAGTAGCTACCCTTCCATTGTAGACCTACTCAGAAGCAACTATGGATGTATTTCTTTAAGAATCATTAATACTTCAACAGAACTATGTAATTTTTCATAAATATTTTATTTAGGGCTTACCCACTGAAACATTTCAAAATATGAAAAATGATGTCAGAATTGACTAATGTGAACTTAATTTCTTCTTTTGTCATAGCTTATTCTTGAGCAATTTTGTTAACAACAAAGATTTCAAATGTGAAAATCTTGGACAGGGTAAAGAAGGCTTGAAGCCAGCCTGAAAAGTTAGGTTCAGAGTGTGAATTAAATACTCATTTCAGGAGGAAGGACTAAGATACCAGCTTTGCCCATGGTTGCAAAGCTTGTTATGAGTTAGTAACAAAGGAAGGACAACTATCCAATCTACACCCACATCTCTGTTCCAGATATTTGCCACTGTATTTGCAAACTGTAAGCAGCATCATGAAAACAGGTTTAAAATGTTTTCATGGAAAGTGGCCTCTGAGGGAGCTTCAATATGGTGATTCTCAAGAAAAATACTCAGGTGCAAATGTCAAAGAAACCACAAAAATATCTTTTAATAGATATATACTTAATTAACTAAAATAAGCATGATCAGTCTGTGTACTGCCTCAATTTTAAGTGTTTTAAAATATTTTCCCGGGGCTGGAGTGGTGGCTTGGTGGTTACGGTGCTTGCCTGGCATGCACGAGTTCACAGGTTCAAACCCCAGCAACCCACGTACACAACTAAGTGTCAGAGCTACTAAAGCCATGTGAAAAACTCAATTGATTCTCTCTCTCTCACTGTCTTTCTCTCTTTAAAAAAAATATTTTCCCATATTTAGTACTTTGGATTTTCTTTTCCTTTTGGTTTAGACTGAAGGAAAATTTGCCAAGGTTAGTGTCTTCCTGAGTCAGCAAGTAAAGTTCCCATTACACTCCCAGTTGGATGAGTCATCAGCCTGGCTTGGGGAAGTCACAGAGTCCTGGCCGACTAGGCTGGAAGAGAAACATTACAGTCAATTTGTCTAGACAGCTTAGGGGGCAGCTCCTTGGCCATTTATGGTATTATTTCCTTTTTTTTTTTTTTTTTTTTTTTTTACTGGGAGAGCCTAGAGAGCAGAAAGACTGAAAGACTCCTGGGAATATATGTAAGGTTGCCAGATTTATCGGAAAAAAATACAGGATATTCAGTCAATTCTGGATTTCAGACAATGAATACTTTTTCACTATGTATATGTTCCATGTGATATTTATAACGTACTTTCCCTAAAAATAGAATGTTGGGGAGCTAGAGCAGTGGCTGGGTGGTTAGAGCGCTTGCCTGGCATGTGCGAGTACAGGGTTCAAACCCCAGCACCCATGTATACAACTAAGTGTCGGAGTAACAAAACCCATGTGAAAAACTGAAAACAATAAGGTGACTCTTAAACCCAAAACAAGATTTAAGACTCAACGAGCTGAGTCTGTTGGAAATCTTTATTGAAGAGGCAGCAGAAAAGCAAGAGAGCAAATAGAAGAAGCGGCGGAGGAGTTTTACCTAAGGCTGATGTATCTTAGCTTTCTTGGTTGGAACTAATTTTCTGATTTTTGAAAAGGTGGCGGGTCAGTCCTTCAGTGGTCATGGGAGTCGCCACGGGGAGAGCATCATGGAGCGGGGGCCGCCAAAATCTCCTGGAAGAGAAGCACATCAGGTGCCTTTTTAACCAACAAAAACTAAATAAAAATTGATTCTCTCTCTCTGTCTCTCTCTCTCTGTCTCTCTCACTGTCCTTCTCTCTTTAAAAAAAAAAAATAGAAATGTTGGACTGGAGTGGTAGCACAGTGGTCACAGCACTTGCCTGGCAGGCAAAAGGACACGGGTTCAAACCCCAGCACCATGTATACAGCGAGGTGTCAGAGCAGTGAGGACCAAGTGAAGGACTAGATGAAATTGATTCTCTCTCTCTCTTCTCTCTCTCTCTCACTTAAAAAAAAAAAAAGGGGGGGGGGAGAAATGTTTTTCTGACATTCACTCTTAACAGGGTATCCGATTCTATCTGGCAATCCTACAAATTTGGCTCATCCACCTCATAAAACCCACCATTTTTTATACTACAAATGTCATACAGATGAAGGTCTACTTTCTGCTTTATATAATAAAAGCTTTTATTTTTCTTTCATCTTTTTTTGGTCATGTAATTACTGTCCAACATCAGAGAAAAACAAAAATGATCATTGACAAAAATTCCTTAGAGTAGCACTGCTCAGACTTTCATGTGCATGTGAACCAAATGGTGATCTTGGAAAAATCCCTATTCTAATTCAGCAGGCTTAGGTAGGACCTAACATTCCATGTGTCTCACAAAGCTTCCAGGTGAGAGCCATGATGCTGGTCTATGGACCACTGTTGTCAGTAGCAAGGTTTTTAATGTTTCTCAAATTTTGCTGTTCATAAGGCTCACCTAGGGAGTTTTTGAAACTCTTGAGGACTAGGTTTTTCTGTCCAAACACAATCTGAAGCCCAGGGGTAGGTGTCCTGTGTCAGAATTTTTTTTAATCTGCATTTTCTTCCTATGTATGGCCAATTTTAAAATCTTCCATCTGTCCCATCCTTTCTATGTACATGTTTAAACAAACCACAGTGAATCTTACCAATGTGTACATCATCAACAAGATACTAATTAAAAAACTATTAATTGGGGCTGGAGCGGTGGCTCAGTGGTTTCGATGCTTGCCTGGCAAGCACGAGGACCCGGGTTCAAACCCCAGCACCACATACACAACTGAGTGTTGGAGCAACTAAGGCCATGTGAAAAACTAAATAAAGTTGTTTCTCTCTTTCTCTCTCTGTCTCACTGTCCCTCTCTCTTTAAAAAATTTTTTTAAAAAACTATTAATAAATAACAGAAAGATCAGTAAAGTAGAGGGAAGCGAACAGGGGTGTGGGAGGAAGGGAAGGGAAGGGGAAATACTGGGGACTGAATCAGAACAAGGTATACTCCAGGCTTTTACAATTATATCATTATATAGTCCATTGTCATGTATTCATGTATAAATAATAAGAACCAATAAAAAATGAAGAAAAAAAAGAAGAACTATGGTCTTTGATCAATCAGCTCATGACTATGCTGGTTAATATTTGTTGTTATCACTGGGGTGGAAAAAAATCACCCTTAAAATACTGGCAAGCTGGTTGTTGCACCCGTACTGTAATCTTGAGGGAATGAGGTTTGAAAATTACCACAAGTCCTTACAACTTGTCCAATTTCAGTTATGCTTTCTAAGCAAGTAAGAAAAACCATCAATTTCTATTATTTTAACTGTTATAATACATATTTCCCACTAAATGTTTTCCAGATTTGGAAATTTTATGTCTGTAACATCATGATTGTTGGAAACTACTTTTTCCATGAGTCTAAAATAATTTATGTTTCCTAATGTCTCTAATGGAAACCAAACAACCGCCACCTCAGAGTCAGACTGGTTTGGAGGAAAAAAAACAAACAAACAAAAAACAAAAACCAGAATTTATTGTCTGTTACATTGTGAGGCTTGATTAGAATCAAGGAATGTGACTTAAGGAAGAAAATCTTTAAGTTCTTGTTGTTTTTCACATTAAGACATATCAACCACAACAAAGGTTCTTCTTTTGAAGTGACTGATACAAACATAGCATGATAACACACACACACACACACACACACACACACAGACTGCTGACTTAATATTGGCAGGGGAAACTTTTATAAAGGTTTTGTTTCTCATTCTAATCCACCCCCCCAAGTTCTATCATTTTGGTGTCATCCATTTCTATGCCATCTTCCTTAAATCACAATCTTTTCTGTAGTCTTGCTTAGATTGAGGAATGCTTTCTGTGAGCCTTGTACTTTATGCTGGAGTGCTGGAGCCCATGGAATATTTCTTTACTTTTTATTTTCATTTGTATTGTTTTTTCTTTGTTTACTTCATCCATCCATCCATCTTCTCTTCCCTCATTCATACCTAGCCTACATCTTCCATCTCTTCGCTGCTCAATCTTCTAGCCCAGTGCCAATCAGAAGCTTTTACTTGACCTACCTGTCTCCCCAACTGCAGCAGCAGTTACCATGACCTAGAAAACAACCTTAAGTCCACACATGCCACTGATGCTGGGTGGCACAGTCAGCAGGTTGAAAGACTGCCAACTTGAAAAGGTGACTCAGAATAGGTACTTAAAACAAGACCATTAAGAGCTGGATGCCAAATTGTTCCGAAAACATTTAACTGTGGTCTTCAGTGTGCCCTTTCAGAAAATTTTTGCCTGGAGGCAGGTGAGGGGAAAGTGAAATGACTCCAGGCCTGTCCTTCATACAAAGTCAGCTACTATAATATTTCTTTTTCTAAACAATGGTAGTTTGCTATCCCTGCCAAGAAAGGCCCATACACATTTTCTTAAAGCATAGTTAACGTGGACAGGCATGGTGGTGAGCGCCTGTAATCCAGAGACTCTGGGATTAGGCTGAGACATGAGGATTGCAAATTGGAAACTAGCCTCAGCAACTCAGTGAGAACCTGTCACAAAATAAAAAAACAAAATAGCCTGGGGATGTGGCTCTGTGGTTAAGTGCCCCTAACAATCCCTAATACAAACAAACAAACAAACAAACATAGCCAACACCATAAAAAGACAGCATAAGATAAAACAGTATGCTAATCATTGTTAAGCAGTTATAATGTTTTTATATGCATTTGATCTTTAAATATTTATAACAGCTGGTATAAATACTATCATTTCCCCCATTTTAAAAATAAAAAGATGTGAAGTTTAGAGAATAATGATGTGCCTGTGGTCACAGTGGTAATTGGGTGATGAAGACAGGATTTGAACACAAACAAATTAACTAAGAGGTCAAACTCCAAGTTTAACTTAGCAAATACATATTTGAATATATCTAGGGCCTAGGCTGCACTATACTGACCCGTGTTCTTGCAGGAAATAACAATCCTAAAGGACCTTAATTTTAAGCATGACTGATAATGAATGCTTAACTGTAATAGTTTTCTCTAGATTGAACTGATAGAGGTTTATGAAATCTTATATTAAATAAGACTTGATATTAAGTAATAGTGAATTATAGTAAGAATGCTATTCTCTTGTTAATTTTATTTCAATCTTTCTGATTATGAAAAAGTAAGGCTCAGATTGGTGCTAATTTTTGTTAACATCTCTTACTCATTTGCTAATCTTTTAAAGAAAGAACAGTGGGCATAGGCAGGGGAACTTCAGTAACATCCTTTTGTATTTTTCTACTATGGCAAATTATATTGGTTTAACTATTTATTTTGGTTGGGATATATATCCTGTTTAAATTTACATGCATGGTAGACTTGATGGTAAATGTGTCAAAAATCATACCAGTAGCAATGATTAAAGTCTAAAATACTTCAAACAAAACAATAAAAACAAAAACGATTCTGCATTCTTATCTTCCCTAGTGCTATGAAAGAATTTGAATTAAGGAAGAAATGAAAAAGCATTCAAGATAACAGGAGGTTAACTGCTGTTGAATTGCTCTGGACTCTAGATTCTGGCGGCTAGTGCATGGGAACATTCCTTTTCCCTCCTCCGTGCTATGAGGCATCACAGTGTTGTAGAAAGAGCTCCTGTCTCATGTTCGGAGGCTCAGTTGGATCAAGCTCTGCCACTAACCTTAGGCAGGTTCTAATAACTTCCTTGAATGGAGTTTTTCCATCAAGAAATAAAACATTTGCTGTGTTGTGGCATACACCTGTAATCCCAGCTCTTCTGGAGGTGGTGGCAGGAGGATTACAAGTTCGAGTCCAGCATGTGCAATTTAGCAAGATCCTATACTGAAATAAAAAAATTAAAAAGGGTTGGGAATGTAGCCAATGGTAAAGTGCCCCTGGGTTCAAGCCCCAGTGCTGGGGTAGTGGGAGGAGGGGAAGACCAAATAGAATAGTTTCTTCTAGCCTTTTGGTCTATGATTCTATACTCGATGTATCTTCAACCATCTATAACTTTTTTTCCTTAGGCCATATTGGGCCAGTAAGTAATTGTATTTGTTAAATTTCCTTTGACAGTCTTCCCCTATGCAATTAAATTTGTATCCTTTTGGCTTTCTCCCAAAGAATTTATCTAGAAGGAGCTTTGTGTGATCTATATAAATGGCTTATATAGTTTGAGAGAATATAAGCAATGTAAATTTTATAAGCTTCTGTGTTTGCTATCATACTTAAAGGCTTATTTGGGGGTTGGGTGAAGGCTCTGTTTTCAGTGAGGCCTGTTATGACCTGGTTTTATTCTGGGAGAAATGAGGCATTCACTTCCTTTACACCATTCAAAGAAGCAAGCTTAAATTCCAAAGATGCCTGTGGCAATTACCAGACACTGCCTTTCCCCCTGTGTTTGTTTATTTTTCTGCTGGGAACAAAGTACAATTAATTACCACTGGTCCTGCAGTAGAACGCAATGGCCTCAAAGGCTGACCAAGCTGCCTTTTCTTTTTGAGTCAGTGTAGGTGCTGAGACCCTTTTCCTCAGCTGCTGGGGGCGTGATCTGATCAGCACTGTTGCTGAGCCTTCCTGGAGTATATCATGGCACAATGGTCGTTAGTCCCTTGAAGTTTCCAGGTTTTGGTTGCCTGACAAAAACTCAAGCCAAATGACACAGTGAGAATACAAAAAGCAAGAAAACACTGGATCAGTTCTCACTAGCTATGTAGGCTGTAAACTAGCTATAAAGACCATTTAAGCCCCCTCACTTTATGATTCATTTTTTGTTTCAATAATGGAGGTCGAACCCAGGGCCTTGCACTTTCTGGGCAAATGTTGTTGTACAACTAAGCCACACCCTTTGCCCTTTTTATATTTTATTTTAAGACAGAGTCTTTCTTTCTAAATTGCGTAGGCTGACCAAGTGACTGCATCTGGAATGATTCACTTTTTCTTTTTATTAGTTCTTTTTCTATATTATATATAATATTTCATTTTGGCATAATTATAAAAGCATGAAATATAATTTGCTCTAATTCAATCCCCAGTACTTTACCTTTCCCTTCTCTCCTCTCTCCCCCATTCCCTTCCCTCTCTTTACTGATCATTCTGCTATTACAGTTTTTTTTTAAATTAATGCCTTGTGGGTATACATAAAGGTGAGATTCAAAGGGAACAGTGGAATGAATCTAACCTAACTTTCCTATGTACATAAACGAATACAGCACCATGAGTCACTTTTAATAAACATGTTTTTGAACGTTCTAGCCTATTTGGAGAGGAGATGCAATGTGCCCTATAATAAAGAGATTTAGAAGGGGAATCTATCACATTCATCTGATCACATCTTAGCACCTGGCCTCAACCACATGATTCCCATATTTTATTCTTTTAGGTGTTCACTAACATTTTCAGCACTTGATGTATAAGATATAGTAGTGTCGATGGAGGGGGTCCCTGGAAGTCTTAAGAGGAGTATCTCAACTCAGAACAACAGGATCCTTAACAAATGTCACAGGAAAAATAAACTCAAGAGATTTATTAAGGAAAGCAAGGAGTACAGATTCATGTAGAACATAAGCCACCCTGAATGAGACACTCTGGCAGTCTCGGGTTCTTCTTTTAAATGAAAAGTGAGAGATGGCCAAGGGAAGGAATGTGGGGATGACATCAGTCTGGCACTCACCAGAACATGTGTGGTGGTCTGGCAGTTCCCAGGATCTCTAGCCTGATGTTGTCTCCATTATCTGGTCAATAGATCATGTGTGGAAAGTACCTTATATTATGCATTTTTAAAAAAAACTGTGTCTCCTTTTGCTTAAACTAAGGATACATGTGTTAGTATATTGCACCGGGCAATCTTCGTAAGTGAGAATTTTCTGTAACTGCTAACATTGTGAGTGAAGATTTGTAGAATTAGGAAGTGACAGGCCTGGGAGGAAAAACTTACATAGGGAGAACACGCATGAGGAACTTCAGTACAAGGCTTTCAAATTAAAGTTAGTTTCCTTTTCCTTCCTTTTGTTTCCTTTCCACCTACCTTTTATTTCTTCTGTCTCAATGGAGCATAATGGAAAGTGTGTAAAGAGCAGTATGTTAACTGCACTGAGATTCTGTGAAAGCAGGACTAAGTACCTATAACGTAATGCTAATCTGTAAGAAGGGGAAAATAACAAACTTGTCATTAACAATCTTTGCAGATCCTTGCACTAGAGACAATGTTATTTGAGAATGATGTTTTTGTTAAATGTTCAGTACAGCAAACATCATAAGAAAAGTATGAAATAATTTAACTCAGTGACCTAAATGTGGCCCAAAGTAACAATGTTTTTGTGATCTGGTCATTGCCAGTGCTGTTGATCAATAAACCGGATCAGACTGTGTCTCTCTTGTTCAGTTCAGAGCAATTATCTATTAATTGACGGTTTGCTAGGAGTGGTAGAATAGGGAGGAGAAGAGGAGAGCTAACTAGGACAGGATTTAAGTGTTTTAAAGCTTTGAATATCCTTCAACTTGAAACATTTTCTCTCCCACACCCTGAAATTAGAAAGATACAGATGATGGCCCAAGAAGTCTTA
>PVKS010049762.1:0-11841 GCA_004027875.1 Aplodontia rufa
AGGCTGGAGACACTTTCACTGGGAAATGCACATAAGAAACATACAGGCCCCGACAGCAATCCCACCTTAAGGCTGCATCCAGACTGTCTGTACCACAGACAAGGAAGTTTAAAAAGAAAAACACTCAAAGCCAAATCCTTTCTGAGAAGCCCCAGTGAGCAGCCAAGGTCCCCAGCAAGGCCTTCCTTTGCAGAGCACCATGAACCACACTTCCTACATTGCCCTCAGAGTCACTCAGCAGAGGCTGTGCACCTGCCATGCCCACTGCTGGTGCCAGAAGACAGCAAACACGTGACAACCTGGCCTCACGGTGCTCCCACGAGGACACAGGTAACCCAGAGGCAAAAGAGAGAGCATGGCGCGGTGCAGCAAGAGTGAGGAGAAGCAGAGTCCAGGGTGACAAGGCCACCGAGCTGACAGCGGCAGGAGGCACTTCTCTCCTTGAGAGAGCTGGCTTGAATCAGGAGCTCTGTGCCAAAGTGCTGGCTTTGAAAACAAAACTGACAGCACAGACCAGGCAGTGTGTGCCTGAAAACTCCACTGCAACGGGTGAGGACAGAGAGGAGACAACAGCGAAGACTGGAGGACAGACGTGAGGACAGGAACTAAATCCAGCCAGCGTCCTAAGCTGTGCACAGCTTGGCAACCTCTCGGCTGCACACACAGTCACCACTTGAAGGCCCCTCTGGGTTCAATATCAATTTTCTGAATTATGAACTAAATTAGCAACTGATTTACCATCAGGCTCATTCTAGCACATAGTGATGCTTCCCAGATTTATAAAACATCCTCAGAAGAAATAATATTTCCAAGAAAATTAATTTCAGAGGGCTCTGGAGAAAAAAGTACCCAAAAAAAAAAAAACCCATCGTTACAACGGTACACAATTCCACTGTCGCCTCCACCTACAGAATGATCTGAAAACGAGGTCCACCTCAAGGAGTCAGCTGCAGAAGATATAGACCCACAGACCCAAACCAAAGAGCATCACCAGGGCTGTCCCTCCACTCACACTTCCCTGTCCTCAAACTCCCAGAGACCTGGCGTCCCAGGGGCCATGAGCCCCTTCCACAGGGGCTGGATTGTGTCTCCTGTCACACATGTCATGGCCCCAGAGCACTGAGAGTCCATGGGGACCAGAGTAATTACTGAGCCAGCAGACAGCTGCTGGCCTCTCTGGAACACCTGCAGGCTCAACCCCCAAAGCCAGTCCCTAGTCCTCCTGTCATGCTCTCTCCTGACCATCAACTGTCTCCAGGAAAATGGTCCTCAAACAAGGGCCTCCAGGAGGAACCACTGCCAACTCAGCCTCAGACTCACCAGCCCACATTCACAGGTCCAACACGAGTCACCATGCCTGCTGGTCACAGAAACCCACCCCTGGACAACGCAGGCACCATCCACCAGTCCTGAAGGGACAAGAGAGCACCCACCCTGCCTAACACGTCCCCCTGGCACCCTCTCCACCCAGTGGTCCTCTAGCTCTCACTGGGCCATGTGCTGGCAACTGGAACCCCAACGTTCCCACTGCCCTTCATGCACTGCTCCACCTCCTCTCATCCTCACTGCATTTCCACAACTTACACTCCATGAACAGCAATGCACATCCTAAGGGCCACGGTGTCTCCCAGAGGAAGCTCTCCACCACAGTCAGTCTCTATGTCTTCTGAGACACCTGGGACCCTTCGCATATCTCTGCCATCCTCCATCACACCCAAACTCAGGCCCACTCACACCCTAACCCCAAGGGAGAACTGCAACAGCCCCCGGCTGTCTCCAGCTTTGGTCTCAGCCCCATCCTCTATGCCAGACAGAGCCAGAGTCACTCGCTGACCTAAATTCCTTTGAGGCCTTCCTATGGCCCTTAGGAAGGAACTCAAAACCTTCTGGGTTCATTGTAAGACCTGTGCCATGCTCTCCTGTCCCCCTATGGCTCACAAACACACACCTTGTCTGGGCAGGGCTCTTCTCTTTCTTGTCACCTTCAATGCAGGGCAGTCAATGTGTAATGAACACTGCCACCACTCCTGACAGTCCTTCCTCTCACTCCCCTCTCCAGCACTGCCATGGCCCTACCTCTTCCACTCTGCTATTCCCTGTAGCCCTGGCCCTCACCTCCTCTCACCTCCCCTTCCCCACTCTTCCCCTGGCCATGGCCCTCACCTGCTCTCGCTCTCCTCTTCCCCATGACCATGGCTCTCATCCTGGGTCCTAGCCTAGCCTTGACGCACCTGGACCACATGAGTCTAGCCTGTTCTCTTGACTCGAGTAAGCCTCAGTTTGGCACACAGTAGGAGTGCAACAGACAAAAGTGGCAGGTCTGATAAGATATCCCTACTCAGAACCTTTCCCAGCCTAAACTCCCAAGCACAGTGCTTTTGGCAACCGACTCCTCCAGGCCTGCCATCCACACAACATGGCCGTGTCCCCCACTCCAGGCTCCTCTGTCCTGGTGCTGGCTACTCACCAGTCTCTCACCACACCCTTCACTTTTCCCCACTTTTTCTGTTCCTGACAGGTATGGGACAGAAAATTAACCAAGAAAGGGATTAATTCAAGCAGAAAACAAAATAGGGACCACATTAACGTTTCTATAGAAACCAATGCATGAAGCAGCATTTACTTACAAGGATGGCAACTTGCCTAAGAACATCAAATGCACCAAGGTCAGACCCACTCCCCAACAGAAGAGGGGGCACCCTGTGTTATTCCCCACCCCAAAAAACAAATCCCAACGCCCCGACACAAAGAGGAAACTACTGTCACAAATCCTGTGAAACTGTGGTTAATGTTCCTAACCCTTCTTCCTCCAGACTCCACCTCTGTGCTGACAGAAGCAAGGCCGCACCTCAAGAGCACACCTGTAGGGGCCCCACGGTGCTAGCTCGTCACCTGCAACACATTCAGTGAGGACAAGCTGTGGGCCACACACGCTCAGGAGCCACCCAGCCCGAGGTCCACAATGATACCGAGGAACTCGTCCCCTAAGACCCAGTTCTTTGCTCTTCCTCTCTGCTCCTTGCCACCTAGCTGAGGGTTCATCTCTCATTCTAATGGCCATCCAGAGCATACTGATGGACTCTCATGCACAAACCAGACCAGAATACCCCTCAGGCACCCAACCCCAGAGGGTGAACCCTAAGGCAAGAAACAACACTCAGGAAGGGACACAGGGGCAGAGCTAATGGCTTCAGGTACCCAGTCATGGAGCCAGAAAGGGCACTGCCTTGGATGGGCAGGCCAGCTGAGGCTGGCCTCATTCACCAAGGAGTGTGGGCCTTTGGCAGAGGCTCAGCTTCCTAATGGCAGCCCATACATGGAAGGGGATCACCATGATGCCAAGCTCTGCCTGCACCTGCTTCCCAGCCCCTCGCTCTTCCTGCAACAGGAGAATCCACAGCCATCCTGACCAGCTGGACACATCAAGTGCTATGTGCCCTGTCATGACCCTTAGCACCTGGGATGGCACTTCCAAACTAATCCCCAGAAAAGAGGAAACCACATTTCAGAAAGGGAGAACAAGAGGGCTGAGCATACGAAAAACCAAAGTCCCACTTAGCATGGGGCCCCAGAAATGGGAAGAGCACAGCATCCCCACTCCCTCAGGGATCCTGACACCTCCTGCAAAGAGCACCAGACTGTATCTGGCCCAGACGAACCCCCCCCAAGAGACAGCCACATGCTGCCTTGTGCGGTGTCTGGCCTCCAGGCCCTGAGAACCCAGGCCTCCAGCTGAGCTAGCAGGCTCCCACAACCGCAATTCCAGTGGGAGTTCCCACCACCCTCAAGGGGTCAGTTAAGGTGGGTGCATTGGCGTCCTCAGAGATGTGCAGTACAAGGGCTACAGATACAGATGTGAGGCAATGTACTACGAGGTTGAGGGCACAGACTATGGACACCGACTCCTCGGGTGCGGGCCCAGGTTCTCTATTGACAAACTAAGTGACACTGAGCAAATGACTCAGTTTCCTCATCTGTAAGATGGGGACCTCATGGTCCCCTCCCCACTCCAGCTGCTGGGAGGGCTGGCCTAAGGCAGGTACTCCAGTCACTAGAACAAGGTGTCCTTCACAGTCTGACAGCTCCAGGCTTCCATCTCCACACCATGAGTGCAGCACAGAGCACCCGCTCTGGGACTGCTCTGCACAGACCTCTCCCTAGACTCAAGAGAGAACTACGTGGGGCTGGAGCGGTAGCTCGGTGGTTACGGCACATGCCCGGCACGCACAAGTACACAGGTTCAAACCCCAGCAACCCATGGACACAACTAAGTGTCAGAGCAACTAAAGCCATATAAAAAACTCAATAAAAATTGATTCTCTCTGTCTCTCTTTCACTGTCCTTCTCTCTTAAAAAAAAAAAAAAAAGAGAGAGAGAGAGAGAACTACGCCTTGGTTATTCCTGCTCCCAAGGCCAAACCCAATGACGTTCCCAATGCTCCACCCCACCCCACAGCAGGAACACCAGTTTCTGTTCCGGGACACCCACTGCACCACAAAGGGCCGCAGGAAGCAGACCTGCACATGGCAGGTGTTTAGTGCTGACAGGTAAGCTACGGAGCAGTAGAAAACAACCTGCCAGAGAAGGGAGCAGGGTGTCCCTTTCTGGCCCCTGTCCACTTTACCACTGCCCTTGTCCTGGCCACAAGTGGGCCAGGCTAGACCACAGCAGTCTGGGGCAAAGTAAAAGAGACAAGTCATAGTATGTATTCTCTTTGCTTCCACCGTGCCCTCCTCTTTTTCCCCAACAACCTGTAGGGATAAGATGCCAGTTGTTACTCTTTCCTGATCTTAAAAAAAAAAAGAAAGAAAGAAAAGAAAACAAAAGAATTAATCATTGGATTTATTATTTTAAATCATTTTTGTCTTCATCTAAAATTAACAAAAGGGCTGGAGCGGTGGTTCAGTGGTTACACCACTTGCCTGGCACGGGCAATGACCCAGGTTCAAACCCCAGCACCACACACACAACAAGTGTTGGAGAAACAAAGGCAAAATGAAAAAAATAAATAAAATTGATTCTTTCTCTTTCTCTAGAAAAAAAGAAAAAAGAAAAAAAAATTAACAAGATCCTGGTGCAGTGGCAGCAGCTTGTAATCCCAGCAACCTAGTGTTCAAGGCCAGCCTCAGTAACTTAGCAAGGTCCTGAGCAAAGGGAGACCCAGACTCAAAATCTAAAAAAAATAAATAAATAAATTACGCAGGGGAAGAGGGCAACTGCAGAACTGTAGCACAGTGGTAAAGCACTGCTAGGTTCAAAAAAATAAAATTAACATGAGTACAGGTTTGCTCTATTAAACAACTACATAAGAGGAAAAACATGATCCACCTTAAATTTGTCTTTAAAATGTGTCTAGAATAAATGAGAGGCATTCAGCAACATGAAAAATAACCACTGCAGAGAAAAACAAGTAAAAGGAACTGTGGCGATGGTGAAGACCCACCCACCAGGGCTTCCAAGGCCTGGGACGCACACACAGTCACCAGAGAAAATGTGGTTCTGCACCCCAACACACAGCGCCTGCCAGGATACACACTCCTGGCCTCCTAGAACCTGCAAAATCAGGTACACGGTCCTTCCCAGATAAAAAGCCACTCAAGCCCAAGAGCAGGGAAATCAAACGTCACCAGAGCACAGCTCAGAGGCTGTCCATATTCAGCAGCAGCATTCTGAGGGAGGTGCTGAGGGCCCCCTGAGAGTCCTTCCACTCAGACACCCCCAGCACACTCACTATCTTAAAGTCGTGGAGCTCAGAAGACCAGACGTGGGTCACCAGATTAAAGTGTAGGAGTCAGCCAGTGGCTTCCTTCCCAGAAGCACAAGGGCAGAAGCCCTTTCCTGCTCATTCTGGCTGTAAGCAGAATTCAATTTTTTATAGTTTCAGGACCAAGATTCTCTTTTTCCTCTTGACCATCAACAGAAGGTCATTCCCACTTTGTATAGGTATCATGTCCCTTGGCTCAGGACCCCATCCTCCATGTGCAAGGCCAGCTACTACAGACCTAGCCCGTCTGGCCACTTTTAGGAGCTTGTATGGTGACTCTGGGCCCACCAAACGATTCAGGACAATCCCATGCCAAGGGAAGCTGACTGGCAACCCTGATTCCCCTTAACATATTAACGGTTCCAAGGATGAGAGTGTAGACACTTTGAGGGGCCATGAATCTGCCCACAACATTCCAATCCCTCAAGCCAGAACCTCAGGGACCACATCCACCCGCAACATCCAGCCTGCCAGTGAACCTGAACCAGTCCACTCTTCTCCAACACACAGCCTCTGCCCTGCTCACCTTCCACCATGGCTTCCTTACGAGCTGCCTACTCCCTCGCTTCTCTCAAGGATGCCACATGGTATCATGGTAACACTCTCCCTGCTCTGACCCTTCAGAGCTTTCTCATAGCCCTCAGGAATGAGACCTGCAGCTTCTCCAGAGCCTCCAAGGCCTGGCATGCTCGGGGCCTGGCATCACCCTCCCTCCTCCCTCCTGACAGTTAGAGGCCTCCCAGCAGGAGGACTCTCAGGCAGCCTGGCTCCTCCTCCCCCATCCAGGTCTCATCTCAGGCAGGGTGTGCCTGGGGACAACACAACCGTTCTACCCACGTAGGACCCCATTATTCTGCCAACACACACAGTGGCTGCCTTCCAGGGCACACCAGTCAGCACCCACACGTACAAGCTTACCGCCTCCCTAGCTCCTCTACCTCTTCAGGCCATGTCTGCTGGCACACTCAGCGCGGTGGCTGGGACATTCACCACGTCTGAACACCTCTCCTTCGGCTGGCGGCTGAGCTGGCCTGCCAAGCTTTCTCGTTTGACAGATTCCACATGGCTCTCAGTGAGGCCGAAATCTGACAGAATCAGGCACTTCGGCCACTCTGCTCCAGCTGCATCCTAAGCACATGGCCTTGCCATGGTCAGCTGCGCCTTTCTGGCCTCTGTTGCACTTGCGAATGTCATACCACACATAGCCAGCTGCAGGGACACCCTCCTGTCAGCAGAGCCGTGCTAAAACAGCAAACATCAGTTCCACACTGAAAGGCTGCCTGTGTTCGCAAACCCAATGTGCACATCCGTCTTGGCATTTCAAGTGCGGCAGGAATTCCAGTTACTCCTGCAGAAAGCAATGACCCTTGGGGAGCCAAGCGAGTCAATGGCCCAAGAAAGAACAGGCCCCAGAGAGTCTGAGACCAGAGCTCTGACTCTTACCATGCACCAACTGCCACTCCATGCAAGCCACCACCAAGCTCCCTTGCTCCCCTCACACCTCCAGCCTCAACAGTCACCAAAGTCACCAAAATCATCCTGTTCACTGAGGAAGGCACAAGACATCTCTGTCCAAGCCTCCTCACCCTTCCGAAAGAAATAACAACAGTCCATGTCTTCACGGTGACCATATGACTGGCTCTAGTCACACTGGCCTCTCACTCCTCTCAAGCGTGCCAGCCTCACTCCTGAGCCAGTGCCTCTGCACAGCTTGCGCCTCTGCCTGAACTATTCTTCTCTCAGCTACTCAAGGGGCTTTCCCTCTCCTCCTGCAAGTCTTCACTCAAATGGCATCTCCTCTGTGAGGAGGTCCCAGGGCACTGTATCACCATGAAACCAGCCCTGCTGCACCTGCCTCTGAGCTGCCACCACCTTCCCTGAGTGATGCTTTGGTGGCAGTTGTCACCTCCCCACAGCAAACTCTATTCACATAGCTGTTTATCCTCTGCTCTCCCACATCATTGAGCTCCACGAAAGCACAGATCTTGGTCTATTTTGCTCACTGATGTAACCCTAACACCTGGAGCCAGTCCAGACATACAGCATGGCTTAAATATTTACTGGATGCATGAATTATAAAACTCTCAAAACTAGTCCAAGAGGCCTTATCTCATAAAACGTCTCTCATCGAAGAGAATCAACCTAGACCAAATAAATCTTCTCGGACACCACTGCTTTGCAGGTCTAATGGAACCCCCTCACATTACAAACGTAAAGATAAGTGGCCCCAGGGTAGACAAGATGTGGTGACTGTCACACAGAAAACAGAAAGAGAAGGTTAACACCTACCCAACTGCTACTCAAGGGCTTCTACCAGACCACACTTGCTGGTTCATCCAGAAAGGAAATTTCTAAGACTCAGATGAAGAGAAATTTAAGGGGGACTAGAGTCACATGGCTCAGCAACTGGAGCATGCACAAGGATCTGGGTTCAAACCCCAGCACCACATACACAACTGAGTGTCAGAGAAACAAAGGCCAAATGAATAATGTTGATTCTCTTTCTCACTCTCTCCCTCTCTTTAAAAAAAGAAAAAGAAAAAAGAAAAGGAAGGAAGGAAATTTAAGGTGAAACAGATAAACATACAACCAAAGACCAGGGTGTGCACAGAACAGAGGGATCTACCAATAAGACCAACTTTCATGCAGCATATGACCTTGGCCAAATCACTCTCTTCAGACTAACATGGAAAAGAGTTTTAGATCAACCACCATTTCTCGGTACTAACGATGTAAGATGAGCCACGTTCTCTAAACTTGCAGAGTTCACAGCCTAGTGAAGAAAGCAAGCTAATCAAAGAATATCTCAGTTCAAGCTGCATATCAACAGGCAAAGCTTTATAAAGTGCCATGCTGCAGGTGAATTTTGAAAAGTAAAAAAGCAAGCCAGGCAAAAGGGAGAGGGGAACATTCTGGTAGGCCACAAGAGCACAAAAGTGAGAGGCACACAACAGTATGAAACAAAGTGGAATCTCGGAGCCAATCAGCACTGCTGAGGGCAAAATTCAAAGAAAGGCGGTGGAAGATGTGGCTAAACCTCTGAGTAGTGATCAGGTTATTAAGAGCCTAGGACATCATGCAAAAACGTATACACATGGCATAGCATTTCAGAAGAAATGACCAAGGGGCTTTAAACCAAGTCAGCCTCAGTGACTGTTGCCTAAAGGACAAAGAGTATGTTTTGCAAACTACAAAACAATGGCAGATGTAACACTTGAGAAAGACCAAGATCAGGACCTGGCAAATGCTGAGTGGCTGAGTGCTTAATGACCATCAGCCACACAATCACGGCACCTGTGCTCTATAAAGGGCCCTCCAGTCTAGTATTCTGTGGCGAGGTAGTCTCCCTCCTGAGCTCCCCTATTTGGGGTTCACTATCAGGAACCACCGGCAAAACCACAGGAGACTGGCTAGCAGCTCTGCACATGCTGCACTTGCACAGGTGACGACCAGGGTGTGGGCGGACACCACCACCACTTACTGATAGGAAAAACGCACAGGACCGCAAATGCTCTTCAGGCAGACTTCCAGTCTGTCACCTTAAACAGCAGCACTGCCACAGGTGAGGGCCACAGGATAGAAGACAACCCAGAGGCTGTACAGGTCTCTGGTGGGCCCAACCTCTCACATTTGTCTTGCCCTCTTCAGTGACAGCCTCTGACAATTTTCAAGACTCCAATGCAACTCTATAACTGTAACATGGGAGCTGTTCTCAAAGGGCCGAAGACAGCATAGTACCAAACTCAGGAAAAAGGAAGTCTGTCCTTGGTTAATGCAAGCTTTCACAGAAGAAACTAGGGACAGTATTCGTTTTCTTTGGCTGCTGTAACAAATCAACACAAATGCAGTGGCTTAAAACAGAAATGTATTCTCAGTTCTGGAGACCATAACTGTGAAATCCAAGTGTCAGCAGGGCCATACTCTCCAAGAAGTCTCTAAGGAAGGATCCTTCTCTGCGTCTTCCAGCTTCTGGTAGTTGCCAGAAATTGCTAGCTCTCCTTGGTTTGTAAACACATGGCTCCAACCTATATTTCCATCTTCACATGGGCATCTTCTCTAGGTCTCTGTGTCCAAATTTCCCTCTTCTTATGAGGACACTGGTCTTTGGATTAGGGCCCACTCAAATCCAGGATGACTCTTAACTTGATTACTACTGCAAAGACCCATTTTCCAAATAAGGTCACATTCACAGGTTCCAGGCAGACATGAACTTAGAGAGGACACCATTCAACTCAGTACAAAGACAAACTACCAAGAGGCGTAGTTTTCAATTCAAAAAGTTTATTCACTGTTTTAACTCTACATGTCAGCTGTTATTCTTACTTCTCATCTGATTGTTAAAACCTAATTAGACTGCCCAAGGTGTAGCTCAGTGGCAGAGAGCTTGTCTGGCATGAAGGAAGACTTGGGTTCTATCCCCAGCACCACAAGAGTGGAGTTGACTAGAGTTTAGATGTAAGGGGAACCAAAACCTCAAGACCTGAAAGCTACACGTAAGTTACACTGCCATGCGGCTCCTTTTTCCTGTCACTACGAGGACCCCCCATACACTACTATTCCAGAATGTCCACCTCATCTTGGATCCTGAATTGGTTTTCACAAAAACTCATTGTTCACTAAAGCCCAGTGCCACCTTTGATGACCGCCCTCCAGTCACTGTCTGAGCAGTAAGGACGCCTGGGAAAACACCCCTGCTGACTGGGTGAAGTGAATGCCAAACTTTACAGCTCCCGAACTCACACAGCAGGGTCCACCACGGGACAAAGGTGCGCGGGCCATTTGCACTGCCCTCATGATGATTCTGCCTATTTTAATACCACGTTCTGGACCTGCAGTATCTCAGGCTTCCGTCGCCGTCTCTGACTGCGCCCCGCGCATTTTCCAGGCAACGTCGCCTCCTCCCCCGGGACCCCGCGAGGCTCGGCGCCACCCAAACGAGCGGGCTTCGAAGCCGTACGACTTCCCGGGAGCATCGGGCATTAACTTTTTTGATGTAACTGACTTCCTGCTGCTGCGGACACAACGCTGGCCTAGTTTTGAGGCCCGAAAGTGGGGACCTGGAAATGTCCGGGGCGCCAGCGAGCGGACGCGACGCCGCCACTCTCGGAGCTCAACCCGGCCCGGTTGGCCCGTCCGTGCCGCCCCGCGGGCTCCGCTCCACAGACCCCGACTCCACCCTCAGCCCCGCGGGTCGACGCGGCCGCCTGACCCATGACCCCTGACCCCGACCCGGCCCTCTCCGTCACACCCACCTGCCCGGGACTTTGCTGTTGCTGCGCTTCCAGAACTGCCTCCTGGCCCCGTCGCTGGCCATGATCCCTCCTCATCCCTCACGCCCGCGGCCCCGACACCCCGAGAGCGGCCGGCCCGCCCCCGGCAGCCCTTTCCCGTAACCCGGGCGGCCCCTCAGCGCTCCCGGGACTCCCGAGCGTACAGCCGAGAGGCTCTTCCGCCTCCCTCCGGAAGTTGTGACTTCGCGCGCCCGGAAGTCCCGCCTCCGTCCCAGCAGCGCGTGACGGCATTACAGGGCGACTCCAGGGCTGAAGGAATCGGTCGCGCGACGGAGTAGGTGGGTTGTAGGTCGCTGTGGACGCTCAACCGCCTCGACTCCTGCACCCAGCGCAGCAGTTCCGTGCCGAGTCCGGCCGGTGTCCGACTTCGGTTCTTTTATTGAGAGCCTGCAAGAAACTGGCTCTAGAACGAAAGAAGCGGGGCACGGTTCTCGACCCCGCGGCCGGGTGGCGCACGGGAAGCAGACGGCAGCCCCCGCGGCCCTTGGTGGCCCGCGCCACGTCGCCGGACGTGAGGGCATCAGTGGATACTGAGGACAAGCATGTGTGCGATGAGGTGGGGACACAACTGGGAAGTGACGTGGACCGTGTCCGAGGGCAGCAGGAATCGGGCTAGGCTCACCCGAAGAATGGGCACGGACGGATGCAAGAGGCAGGAAGCCTCGGCCTGGCCGGCGCTCGACCGCTTAGCGCTATACGCTCGCCTGAAACCTGGCCAGGGCGCACTGCGAGGTGCTTTATAGGTGAAACACGTGCGGGACTCTGCTGACTTTCCGCGAAAGTAAT
>PVKS010049763.1:0-11837 GCA_004027875.1 Aplodontia rufa
CATGTATTATATATTGTGTCAATGTGGTCCCAAATTGGCTTATAAATGGGCGCTCATAAAATAAATTTAAAAGGAAAATGGATCCAAATTACTTTTATTTCACATGACTTAAATGTTTAAAAAGAGGTTCAATTTAAATTGGTTAAACATTTAAAGGTGTAGTAAAGTTTAAAGTAAAGGTGTGTTTAAGATTACTAGCCCCCATGTCTTTCTAGGTGATCAACCAACAGTGTGTTGATTTCTATAAATGTATAAAGTGTAACGTTCATTGCTTCTAAGATTTTTTCTTCAATGAGTAAAAAGATTGTGCTGTTTACACTTGTCTGATATCTTGGTCTCATGAGTAACTTAAATTTAACTGCTAAAAATAAGTAAATTAGTTTTAACATAAGTGGGGTTAATCTCCATAAATGTGTTTTAGAGGAAACATCTGAATAATTTACAGAGTTAATACTAAAACAGCAACAATACTAACTGTAAATTCAAGAGTTCTTGACTTCTTTACTTCTGTAAGACAGTATATAAATTTGGGTCTATTAAATATAAAATTGCATTGTTTCTGGGTCTTCACTGAAAGCAAGATTAATAAGAGTTAAAATTCTAACAGGTATAATTCTATTTATAAAATGTACAAAAGGTTCCATCCGTATTTTAATTAAAGCACTATAAATAGCAAAACATTTGATCTTAAAGTTATGGGTATAAAATATTTTAATATGAAAAACTTAGAAGAAAAATGTTTCTGGATGAGAAAGCATATTTGTATAATAAAAAAGCTATAAAGTATCCTAAGTTGCACAAGATTTGTGGAGGGTAAATCTCAAGAGTTTGTGTGTGATTAAGTTAGATATAATTGGCACAATCAGTTAAAGCTCTTTAAGGTTTTTCTTAAGGTCAAATATTAATGTACTGTTATAAACCAGAATCTAGTTCTACGTGTTAATGTAAAAAGGGTTTCTTAAAACATTGATATGTTTTCATCCAGATAGTTTCTTGTCTGTTAGGTTTTATTAACTAGGAAAACTAAATCTCAAAGAAAAATTTGAACCTATTTTAAAGTCTTTTAAATGATTACTTCAAAGCTAATTACATCCACAAGTGTCTTTAGGTTATCACAATATAGTTGACACCATAATACATATAACTAGGAATACATTTAAGAATTAAATGTTTGTCTGAGGCTTGTCTAAATGCCATGTGAGAATTTATAAAATGAAAATTTATGTAGGGTTACAGAGCATGTAACCAATACACACTCTTTTATACATTATATCTGATATAAAGGCCACATTGCTATTTACAGGCCTGGCTTATATCTGTTTGGTTTAACTACATAAGTGTTTCTTTGATATATAAATAAGATGCATTTATACATCAGATGATGTCTAATTCTGACCATTAACACTGTTTCTAACTGTGTACTTTAAAAGTTGAACCTAGTTAATATAAGAACACCTATATAACTGACACCAACTGGTTGCTTTGTGTGTTAGATATATTTATGTCCTCCAAGTATATAAGCCTTTTAAGATATAAAACTTAGGAGAGCACTTTACCATGCTGGTGTTTCCAAAATAAAGCTGTCTGAAGTGGAAATCAGATTTATATAAAAATAACACATTTAGTTGAGGATTTATGCCATTTAATATTTTGTCATTGGATAAAAATTATCTGTTATTAGTAAGACACATATAGAATTCTATGTTACTCTTCACACTGGGATGGAAATTTAAACATAGTTTTGGAAACTAACAAGGAGGCCCTAGTTTATTCAAAGATTAGCAACATGTAACATAAAAGCCTTTTCCACACAAGGAAAAGTAGGAGCTCTCTTAACTTTTGTTTGATGCATAATTCAGATGAAAGATTGTACTGTGTTAACTGATATTTATACAGACTCAAAAAACAACATATGAGAACTATATAAAAGATATTTCAGAGAAAAAGATCAGCTTTTTCTTATCAAAAATTACACTTTACCTAAGATTTGTAGAGAAGCCAGCCTCACCAGAGTGAAGACTCTGCCTCTCACCTTATTCCTCATATGGATGGCTCCAGAGTAGGTTAAAATTAAACTTATTTAAGGGTTAAGTACAAAAGATAGATTTTTGTTGTAAAGATTACTGTGGTCGCAAAATAAATAGGGGATATTACAGATAGCTTAAATAAAGGTTCAGGATTATAAAAAAAAAATTTCTTGGTCCACAGCTACTATACAAACTAAATATATTTTTTGCTCTTGTAAATTTCATTTTGTATTTTTCTTGTAAAACTTTATAACTGTTAACTGTTAGTTCTTTGCAGAAGTACAAATTCTAATGTAACAATCTGAGTTAATTTGAGGCGAAAAGCCATTACCTATAGGACAGACAGGTATAACGCTGACTTTCAATTTAATCTGACCCCAATTAAATGGAAAGGCTAAGTAACTAAAATTATATAGTTAAAACCTAGTATTCATACTTCAATATTGATAAAATTATCCTGCTGGATGTTTAAAATCAAAACTTGGAGAGTTAAGGATGTAAAAGGGCTAAGAAAAACTGGCCAATGTTTAGGCAATTGCCCTTTCATGTCAGCCAGGACCCAAGAAATGAATGGACACCTCCACAGGCTATGCACCTCTGGTGAGTGTCACCTGAACTTATGAACAGGGGGTTCCTGGAGAATGGGAATCCAACCAGTGTGCATGCTGCTTTGACAGAGAGATGTCTCTGGTGCTTCCCAGAGAAGCCACATGTGGTCAGCAGGACCCTGACACAACTGGTAGAGGAAGACAGAGCAAGAAGGCCTCCCATAAGCTCCCAAAAGTGACCCCTGAGGGATCTCAGCTAACTCTTTAACAGTAGGTAGAAGCAGGTCAATTTTTGAACTACTTGATCTTAAACACCTGGCAGGAAAGTATAACCATACTTTTTTAATGGACATTAAAAAAAAGTAAGAGGAAACTTTTGTCCTCTTAAATGTAATTGGACGTACATTTATGTCAGATTTTCCAAAACTGAGTAAAGGATTAAAAAGAAAAAAAAGGAGGATACTTACACGTGTCTGACAGTAATCAGAAGACACTCTGCTAAAATGTTGTTTGCAATAAGTTAATGCTTCTGATCTAACAGACATGCTAGAAAAACGAAATCCAGATCTTGATGTGTGTTCAGGCAAATAAAATTATTAATGCTTAGTTTCCTAACCTCACTTGGCTGTTAACACTGTTAGGACATCTGGCAACTATATTTCTACTCCTATTGCTCCGCTTGGATCTTTTTGATCTAAAAAGTTTGAAACTTCCAGACTGCAACAATTTCAAGTGAAGAGAATAGCAATATAAGTATTTCAACCCATCCAGACAACTGAGACCAGTGTATATCTCCTTTAGAATAGTCAGGATGAGGCTTTTGATCCCTGACTAGGCAGGGTCATTGCCCCTTGCCAGACTGAAGCAGCCATAGAAGACAGATCTCCACCCCTCACCAACCCTTAATCTTAAGGGATCAACATCTCAAAGAGGAGAAATGAAATAGAGATTTAAGACAAAGAAACAGAAAAACTGAAACTTGGGGGGAACACCCTCAAGTCATTCAGGATGGATCATATGCTTCTAACAATTCTTGTAATTCTACTTCTCTGATAATAGCTTTTTGGAAAAGGGTGTATTTGCTTGTGTTCTTAATCCTTATGTTATTCTTACTGTAAAATTAAATGTTCTATATGATGATAATTTACTGCTGTGTAAATTTCTTGTCCAAAATGTAAGCTTCAACAATGTACCAATAGAATATCATGGACTGACAATGTTGATGTAATGATTTTAGAAAGACCTGTTGCTGTATAGATACCTGTAAACCTTATCGAATCTTGGCAAGAAACTCCCTCTGTTGCCTTCCTACAAGAACTGGTACAACACTTAAAACTGATGAAGTAAGTGTTTCATTTGGTGGCTTATTGATGGAACAGTCATTCTCACTGGCATAACTGCTTCTGCTTCTACAGCTACTGTTGCACTATATCAGGAAGTTAAGACTGAAGGATATCTACAGAAAGTAAAAAAAAAAACATTACAGAGACGTGGCAGATTCAGATACAAGTTGATCAAAAAATTCTATGGGAAATACAATAGTTTAAGGATTCTGTTTTATGGTTGGGAGAACATGTTCAGGATATAAGATGCTCTCAAATATTACAATGTCATTATAATGTCACTTAATATTGTATCACTAAGATTTGCTATAATCATAATGAACATGAATGGAGAAAGATAAAAATAATTTATTAGGTTTAGATCCTTTTCATAATGCTTCATTAGATATTTTAAAATTATAATCTTAAGTGTTGGCTATGTCCAGTACTAAGACACCCACCTTCAAAAACACAAGCTTTGGATTTTGGAAGATGCTATTTATAGCTTAAATCTTTTTAAATACTTCCCTTTATATATATGTGGATTGACTGATTTGGTGATTTTTTACAATTATTTTATTCTTTATTATTATTTGTGCAGTCCGTCAGTTCAGATGGAAACAATTAAAGTTTCAGCCAACAAGAAATACCGAAACTGATGCTTCTTGCTCTTATACAAAACAGTAAGGGGAAGATGTTGGAGACATGATTTGAGACATTGGGGTCATCTGACTGGCAGCCTGGTAGAACACAACATGGGATGCCAGGAAGCAATGTGCCTGCAAGCAGTCACGTCTCTAATCACCAGATGCACCTTAGAGGCCTGCAAGTCCTCTAGCCCTCCCCACCTATAGAACAGAACTTAGACGTGTATTACTTGACCTGTTAGGTTCTCAAAAATGAGCTTTAGAGATTACATGCCTGTTCTCAGAATACTTTTTTTTTAAAGAGAGAGGGGCAGTGAGAGAGAAAGAGAGAGAGAGAGAGAAACAATTTTATTTAGTTTTTCATGCAGCTTTTATTGCTCTGAGACTTCATTGTGCATGGTGCTGGGGTTTGAACTCCCATACTTGCACATGCTGGGCAAGCGCTGTAACTGCCAAGCTATTGCTCCAGCTCCCAGAATACTCCTTAGGATTATAGCCATACCCCTTCATGCTTTAGATAGAGTTGATCAGATAGAAATTCTTAAAAGTTCCTTAACATTTTTTACGTCTTGTTAAACCCAATAAACACTACAGTAAAAGGCTGTGGGGCAGAGCTGCCTTGCAAGTACTCCCCAGCTGCCCCTGCATTCAAATTTTCCTTCCGAGTCTTTCTTTCGTACAGAAGTCCTATTGTCCATAGCTGTCCATTGCAGCCCAGTTGTAAATGATTTCCGTCAACTCTAGGGGTAAATAATTTATTTCTGTTATAACACTACCACCCTGCCACCTCCAAGGAATTTTGAGGTCTTTCAATGAGGGCTTAAAAGGCCAGGGTGAACCATTTGGATGGCTATTCCAATGACTGACTCCACCCAAAAAACTAGGGAGAGGAAGCTGAATTTAACTCCCTGACAAAAAGTTTAAAAATGAGATCTTTTCCAGTACAAAGAAAGGGTTGTACCAAAAGGTAAAACCCTGCTTCTATTTTAGAATGCTCAGTTGTTTTTCTTCCTTCAGTTTGGTTAGGTGTTTATGTAAGTTTTGAGAATATAATTCAATATTCTTTGGTATTGAAGAACAAATTAGGACTAAGCATGAATAATGAATATGATTACTTATCAATGCAAAAGAAGCAACACACTGGGAATCCCAATAAATCAAACATAATCATAAATATAAATTTGGTTTCATAAATATTATAAATACTTGTTGAATGAGTTTGTAAATATCTAGTTCAACAGCAGACAACTGGAAGCCCTAAGGAGACACAAAATATTGATGAATTTCCATCTAAGATTTTTTTGTGAGTAAAACAAAAGGGGAAATCCCTAGAGTGATGAACTAGAAATATAGGTCAGATTCCAATTCCTGGGGAACTTTTACACAATATATTTTCAAACAGATTTTTTTTTTTAGGAAGTGAATATAGGATTTTCTTTGTCTTCTTTTTGTGTGGCAAAGCTAACCAAGCAAAAACAATGCTTGTTTAGTTAACTTTCAGTCTAATCTCAAAAATAAACTCAACATAGTAGAATTTTCACATAAACAGAGGGAACCATAACTATGAAGCTGGGGAGAGAAGGGAGGGGACAAAGAGGGGATGGAGGGCTAAGGGGTTATCAATGCAGCTAGAGGGAGGGATTGGGGGGTTATCAATGCAGCTGGGATCCCTCAAAACCCAAGAGAAGCACAATATACACAGACGGGCAGAGGGGATCAGAAAATTCAAAAATAATATGCAAGTATATACTTATTTCTCTATATAACATTGGGGTAAAGCAGAGGAGACATGGGAGCAGGGAATGGTCAAAGGGAAGAGATTCTGGAATAGGATCAGCCTTAAATTAGTTTGTCAGTATCCATCTATGCATGAATATGTAACAATAATTCCCTCCAATACGTAAGACTATGTCGAACAAAGACAAAAAATAAATTAAAATAAAAAAAGAGAGAGGGACAGTGAGAGAGAGAAAAAGAGAAATGAAAAATAAAAAAGGTAATGCTTGCCTTTAAGATTTAGTGTTGCAACTTAGATTCCGTAGCACTGCACCCTGCTTCTAGAGAATCTAGACTCCCTCTGCTGTAACCAGAAGCCAATTCTAGCAGCAGCCTGCCTGCTTCTGAGGAACAACTAACTCATAATTACTTAGTTCTCAGTAATTAGCAGTTATTGAAAATCTACAAGAAGTGACAGTAGATGGTGGATATGTACTGTGTATGTGGGTAAAATAGGACAGAAGAGGAAAAGTAGGTAGAAAGGAGGCATGAAGGGTCAAGGAAATAAAATTTTAATCTTAATTCCATATCTCAATTTTTTACTCCCAAAGCCAGTCTGTATCTCATGTCTGTTACTCCCAAATTTCTGGAAAACTCTATAAATCTACTTAGTACACTGTTAATTAGCCCCCCTCTAATTAATAGATTGAACAGAGAAAAAATGACATTTTAAGAAACCTACAATTTAGGAAATTTCCCAGAATTATTTATGGGATCAGATAATAGAGCCCGTATCAACCCAAGAATCCTGAAAATGAGCACACCACCATAAATCCTCTTGAGATCACCGGTCTAATGTCATCACTACATATCTTCCCATACCCTCCCTTCACCAAGCTTCTTTAAAAAAGTGCCAGGAACCCCAAAACATGTCTGTCACACTTGAGATGACCCATATTCTCTCTTGAATGTTCTTAACAGCTTGAGGGAAGAGGAATACAAATACAGGGACTCAAAATAATGTTGAGTAGTTTGGACTGAATTTCCCTTAATGCCCAGTATCAATACCTCCTCTGTATCCTCTCCCATTTATTCCCTTGGGGCTGGAATTAGTCTCATCCTCCTGTATACCTATGGGAAAGTTTGCACCTTCTCTGCAATCTTTCATATGTACTTTGTGTAAAACTGTAAAGGTGTCCACTTCACCACAGCAATGGGGATTCTTTGAGGAACAGGAACACATTTTAGTCACCATGGAATCTCCCTTGCTTAGCACCCAGGGGAGTCCTTCATCAATATTGACATTGCCCTACTGAAGGTGCAGGTGGTTTGGCTCAAGAACACAAGTTATGTTGGTCCTAGAGCCATAACATCTTGATACTTTCAATAAATATGCTCCAGCCATGAGTTTTGTTTTTTTTCTTGTTCCCATGAATTCTGGCCTTTTTTTTTTTTGTCCTGTTCTGCCCGAGAAATTTCCCACTACCTCAGATCCCAAACCTGTGCCTTCCTTTCAGTCAAAACTTCAAAAAAAAGTTATTCATTCTGATCTCAGTGTCCCCTATCTTCTCCAGGAGAAGCTCTAGCCACCCTACTAAGCTTCTGGACACCTGCATTCTACATCACAATGAGGCTGCCAAGAAGGAAAAACAAAGCCCTGAACAACAGAGCATAATCTACTTCTTATAAATTATTCTCTTTCTGCAGATTAAAACCTGACAAATTTAGAAACATCACGTAAATTTACATAATTAATAACTGCTAACATTAGAAAGTGCTCTTCTTTTTGTTACTGAATAAATGATGCTTAGAATATAGTACATTTGATCAATTAACCTGGATTTTACTGTAAGTTCAGTATTTGGCAGACTGTTTTAATCTCAAAACATTAGATAAAAATAGTATCTAAAAGATCTATTAAATCAATCAAAAGTATTATATATTTGGTTTGTTTATACAATCTTGGGTAGTAGACTATATGCATAAGTGAAAACATCTAAAATATATACTCATATTTCCAAAACTAAAACCGTAGAGTGTTCTGTTCTGAGGAAACATTGAATACATCAGCATACCCACTTGTTGACTGTACTGATAGATATCATCTTCGTTTACAGCAAACCTTATATATTCTTTTAAAATTATTGTAATTAATGTTTTAACTCATTATTCAATTCAGGCAAACCATTAATACTGTCTGGCCAAATAAACAATAAATGGCTTTAATTCCTCGTCAGTGGTAGGGAAAAATTTAAAACTTATTAATCACTCTCTCTCATAAGATCAAACTCCACTATGTTTTTCTTTTAACATATATAGAAAAGTGTATTATTTCAATATATTTACAAATACATTCCTTTTTATAAATCACTCTCTCCCACTTAATCTAATCTACAAGATTAGAATAAAGGCACCTGGTTCTGATTCTACTGATCCTGAATGAATAAAATGATTAACTATTTATTATAAAAGATTATAATAACAGTCAGATGGAATGGGTTTTACTCAAAATGAACTACATATATGGAGATTAGATGAGTTAATACAAAATATTTACTGCTATATAAGCATGAGCTAAAATAATACTATGAAGTATGAGGTAATATGTAAAAAGGACAAGAATACAAGTAGTCTATGACATCATTCTTTAAATGACTTTCTGTTGTATTTTATATTAGCTAATTTATATGGATGGCATCATTTATTATTCTTAGTCAATATCAATAAAACCATATATATATATATACATATATATATATATATGTAATTCTATTTCCAAAGTTTTCTAATTTTTTTTTCTTTTACATTGCAGGTTTAAGAAATATGAAATTCCCCTTGACTCATTCTAGTGAAAGATAAAAATCATTTAAATTCAACCCGGAATGCAGAAATTGTAGTTTACAGGAGCATTTGATGCTCAGAGGATTGAAACAATTTTCAAGAATGATGTCGCCATACAAATGGTATTCAATGACCAATTTGTGTAGTTTGTATGCCCAACGACCAGTTTGGTAGTTTGTATGTTCTTTCTCATCACATTAGTAGCAAAAGCAGTTTTAGAAGTCTGAACCATATTCAGTACTGTTTATTACATGACAATATTCAAATAACATACCACAGCTGCACCACGCCTGGAATTTGTAAATATGTACAAAAACAAATAATGTTGAGTTCATAAAACAATGACCAGATGAAGATAATTTCCATAATTTGTATGTAAACTATTTTAAGGTCATTTCCAATGCAAATATTTAAAGCTCTTACCTTTAAAACTATCATTCACAGAACTTGGTAACAAATACATTTTTTAATTAAATAGGAAAACAACAAAAAGCTGGGAAAGAGTGGTTTTGCACAGTGGTTATATAAACCACCCACACTATTTATCCTTCAAAAAGCCTGTATGAGAATCATCTTTGCTACAAATTGTATGACCCAGAAAATTAATCTATCTGTACATTAGTGCTTTCATCTATAAAATGGAGACAATGTTTCCCATCGTTTAGCATTTATTGTGAAATTTAAAAAAACATAACATCTGAAAATACTTCCAATATTTCTTGAAGTATGTACTGAGTACCAGTGATTATTATTACATAAAGGGTTTAGCCTAAAGCAAATATTTCAGAATAATTATCAAGGGAATTGCTCTACTTCTTGCTGATAGGAAATGTGTGCTACTTTCTGTGAGTTATCAAACTTCCCTAGCTTGAAGCATTGAACATGGACTCTAAGAGATAATAGAGCACTAAGGTAAACGTAACATAGAAAATGCTTTAATATATAACACTTGGTTGTTATCTGCTGCTCTGACACACAGCAAAAGGCAGACCTTTTGGACAAGTAACAAGATCTTTTGTCAGATCTCTTGGACAAGTAACTTCCTGTTTACTTGGTTTTTCCATCTTAGGACTCTTTGTAGAGGAAATGGAATCCTTTCCAGTTCATTAGACTGTTCCCAGAGATAAAAAGAAGAGACTTAAGTTCCACTGACATCATGTCCAAGACTAATATTTAAAGAGAGCTTCACATGGCCTCCAATCTCACAGCATTGCCTTGGATTGATTTATTTGGCTATTCTGATGTAGCTTTTATCTTTTAAAAAGACTAACAGAGAATTTGGCGTGCCTGTAACATGTCGGATTTCAAAGGCCACACTGTAATCGAAAGCCTGGTCATCAGAATCTGCAGTTATGTGTTGTTTGTGTTTAATAAAGCTTGTACAAATTTACCATTGGACCATTCAAAACAGGAGAAACGCAGGGCACAACTAATGACCTGAGAGGAAACCTCTGAACAGCAGAGCCTGAAGGATGGGTGGGAATACTTGTGGAGTTTGTTTCTACCGTACAGGAAACGAAATGCATCACACTTGTCTCTAAAATATAAGAAATGTATTATTTTTTAAAAGATTAATGAATTTATATTTACTGATCATGGTCAGTTTTTTGTAATGTCTGTTCATTTTTTATTCCAAGGAATTAAGAAAAAGCTATAAAAGAAGTTATTAAAATGGTAGATCCTGACTTATTTCGTTTTTTTTTTTTTTTAAGAAAGAAGGACAGTGAAAGAGGAGAAGAGAGAATCAATTTTTATTGAGTTTTTCATATGGGTTTCGTTGCCCTGACACTTGGTTTTGTACGTGCATGCTGGGGCGTGAAACTGTGTACTTGTGAAAGCCAGGCAAGCACTAGTTAACCGCAGAGCCACTGCTCCAGCCCCTTTGTTGTGATTTTTATGGGATACTTTTGTTTTGGCTCAAATGATTGCTCACAATATATAATATATAAAAGTTATTAAAATAGAAATCAAAGTTTATTATGGTTAAGAGGAAGATTCTTCTTAGCAATGTGATACAAATAGTATCTTTACAGGAATATTTTCAAAATGGCTCTCTTGCCTAGTTTTCAAATGACACCTACTCTCTCCTTTAAAAGAAATAGTAGCTACATGTAATTTCTCTTTTCATCTTTGTGGTTTTTTTATTCTCTGCAGTTTAAATGGGGATCTCAAAAATCTCAATGATTCTTGAGCAGGTCTGAAGGGAGATTGAGAGCAGTTTGCTGAGCATCCCTGCAGGATAAAGGAAGATTGTGGAAGGCAAGTTTCATATCAACATATATTGATAATTATGCAACAAGAAAATTCATCTGTTCCCCCCAGCCCAGCTTGCTGGATTATTTTGAGAAGCCACAATAGAGTTCCAATTTACTTCTACACCACCAAGCCTTCTACCTGAAAACATAGTTAAACTATTATATTAAGCACTAGAGCATGCCATCTTTTGTGTGTTTTTATAAAATGAAAATTCTGTCTTAATTTCATACAGTTAGTCTTACTGACCCCCTCCATGATCTTTCCTAAAAGACGAAGGCTGTAATTACAGTAAGCTGCTTTTGTCATCCAATAGCCAGTCAAATTACCACAAGATAACATTCACTCCTCTCGTGCCCACTTTTTTTTTTTGTAATATATTTTTAAGGTTCTGTTATTTAGCCTGTTGGACTCAACATTTCTGGTGTGCTTGCCAGTAACTATCTGAAAGTAGTATCTTCTAGTGAGGTCCTCTGGATCTGA
>PVKS010049764.1:0-11852 GCA_004027875.1 Aplodontia rufa
TATATATATATATATATATATATATATATATATAATATATAAAGAGCTGGGGAAGTGGCTCAGTGGTTAAACGCCCCTGGCTTCAATCCCTGGTACCAAAACAAACAAACCAAACTGAAGATGCACCAGGAGGACTGTTCCAGAGAGGACGGATCCCACCTTGCATCGTCAGGACCCTTCCTCAATCTTACATACCTCTTAGTGCTCCCAGGAATTATGAAACCCTCCCAAGACTGAGCACTGCTGCCAAATTCATCTCCCTAAATGCCACTTAGCTCCTTTCCAGAAGTCTCCCGCAGCAGTCATCTGAATGATCAAATCCAAAGTCCCTAGACTGTCATTCAGGGCCTTCCGATTAACATCGGCTCCTTAGCACACAGAGGATACACCTATGGCATCACACAGACCTGGGGCCAGGCCCACCGTCCAGGGAAAGATCCTTCCCTGCTCAGGCCTCCAGCTCCTTCTCTGTAGAATTCGGATGTAGATTGAGCTTCCCAAATCTGAAAGTATGAAATTCAGAATGCTCCGGAATCAGAAAACTTTTGAACAACAGCATCACTCCACTCCTGGAAAATTCCACGCCTGACCTCATGGGATGGGTCACAGTCAAGCACAGTTGCATAAAAAATGGTGTGTAAAATCACCTCCAGGCCAGGCATGCTTGTAGTCCTAGCAGCTTGGGAGGCTGGGGCAGGAGGATCACAGGTTCAAAGCCAGTCTCACCAATTAAAAGGGCTGGGAATGTGGCTCAGTGGTTAAGCCCCCCTGGGTTTAATTCCTGCTGGTACAGAAAGAGAAAGAAAGTACCCTTGAGCCTGCTGGAGACCTGGGTCCTGGACACTGTCCTCAACAGTCTCATTTAATTGTCAACAATCCATGCAGCAAGGTCAGGATGGTGCACCATTTGTATCAGGGACTACTGCCTGAAGATGTGGCACAATTTTAAATTCATATCCTTCACCACCAAATCTGACCCAACTTGGCAAATTTTTCAATTTCCAAAGACACATGTGTATCAGGGTGTAATGCTGTGCACCTGTAATCCCAGCAGCTCAGGAGGCTGAGGCAGGAGGATCACAAGTTCAAAGCCAGCCTTAGAAACTTAGCGAGGACCTGTCTCAAAATAAAATATAAAAAAAAGGGCTGGGGATGTGTCTCAAGTAGTTAAGTGTCCCTGGGTTTAGTAGCTGGTACAAAAAACAAACAAACAAACAAAAAAAAAAGTTTAGTAGAAACCACCAAATACATATTCAATGTCCTCACATTCTCCAGACTGAAGAAATTTAGAAATTAGGTAATTGTTTTTTTCCATTTGCAGTGCTGGGAATTGAACCCAGGGTTTTGTGCATGCTAAACACACCCTCTACTACTGAACTATATCCCCAGTACGCCAATAATATCATTCTTGACCCATTTAAAATTGCAGGGGTAGGAAAGAGCCAGGTGTGGTAGTACATGCCTATAATCTTGGTGGCTCAGGAGGCTAAGACAAGAGGATGGTGAGTTCAAAGCCAGCCTCAGCAACATAGTGAGGCCTTAAGCCACTCAGTGAGAACCTGTCTACAAATAAAAAATAAAAAGGGCTGATGATGTGGTTCAGTGGGCTAAGGGCTCCTGGGTACAATCCTTGGTAAATAAATAAATAAACAAATAAATAAATGGCTGGAGCGGTAACTCAGTGGACTTGCCTGGCTTGCATAAGGACAAGGGTTCAAACCACATACACAACCAAGTGTCAGGGAAACAAAGGCCAGATGAAAAAAATAAATCAAGTTGATTCTCTCTCTTAAAAAAAATCTTAAAAAAGTAAAAATAAAACTGGAGACCTAGATCCAGGTCTCAGACACTTAGACAGCCCTGCCCAGGACACCACTGGAGCTGGCTCACCCAGCTGCTGCCTGCCAGTCCAGGTTTGGAGCCTGCAGGCACTCACATTTCACCTGTGCCCAGGATACCACACTCCCTCCCCTGGTCCTGACCCACCCAGCTGCAGCTCATACTCACCAGGTCCAGATTTATTGGACCCATACGATTGCCAAGGATTCCAGGTCCTGTCGAGGCATGCAGAATGCCCGTTCCGGCCCATCATGAGACCCCGGGATCCAGCAATGCATCCTGGCTGCTGTGCTTCTACAATCCGGCAGGCTGCCCCATACCTCCAAGAGATCCCAGATGGATGCCCTGGATCCTAGATCTGTAAGGGAAATTCAATTCAGAGATTGAGAAGATTATCAAAAATGAAGAATCAAAATAGAAAAGGATTACCTCAAGCCCACAACTCCCCAACCAAGGAGCACACAGACAGGGAGCAGGATGAAAACCTAGAAATAATTACCAATGATCTGATTAATAAGAGAAATAATAAACTAAGAGAAGATTTAATGAAGGGGTTAAGTGAGAAAACTCAAGAGATGAAAAACTCTATTATTTTTTTTAAGAAAGAATGACAGTGAGAGAGAATCAATTTTTATTGAGTTTTTCACATGGCTTCCGTTGCTCTGACACTTAGTAGTGTATGTGGGTGCTGGGGTTTGAACGTATGTACTTGGGAATGCTAGGAAAGTGCCGTAACCACCAAACCACCACTCCAGCCCCGAAAAACTCTATTATCAAGGAAATAGACATACCGAAAATAGAAGTAACAGAGCTAAAATCTGCAGTCAATGACACAAGAGGAACCATGGAAGAATTTAATAATAGATTAACTTCTATAGAAAACAGAACCTCAGCTCTGGAAGAAAGAACGTCCAACAATGAAGATAGGCTGAGTAAGTTCGAGCGCACATATGATAAAAAAGAAAAAAATCTCATAGAATATGAGCAGAATTTTCAAAATGTCTGGATGAAATCAGAAGAAACAATCTAAGAGAAATCAGGATACAGGAAGGAATCAAAACATAAATGAATGGTATCAAGAACATTCTCAATGAAATAATTAAAGAAAAATTTTCACATATCAAAATAGAGTTAGAAATGCTCATCCAGGAAGCATTCAGGTCACCCAATAAGTCCAATCAAAAGAGAAGTTCACCAAGACATATAATTTTCAAAATATATAACAGGGAAATCAAGGAAAAATATTAAAAGCAGCAAGAGAAAAATGTCAAATCACATTCAGAGGCAAACCAATAAGGATTGCATCTGATTTTTCAGCCCAGACTCTAGAAGCAAGAAAATCCTGGAAGGAGAGCTTTCAATGTCTGAATCACCCCAACATGTAGCCAAGAATAAATACCCAGCAAAACTCAGCTTTGAATTTGATAGGGAAATAAGAACATTTCATGATAAGATCAAACTTGCAGCATTTATGAACAGAAAACCATCATTACAAAGAATTCTCAAAGATAAACTGCAGATAGAAGAACAAGTAAACATTCTTCAAAACCCACAGAGGAAATTCAATAAAGGTACATGCTATCGATAGACAACTAAGACAGCACAGAACTTACTAATAAAACACGATGATTATGAACCACAACCACATAACTATTCTAACACTGAATGTGAATGGTCTCAACGCACCAATCAAAAGACACAAACTAGCAGATTGCATGAAAAAACAAAATCCAACAATATGCTGCTTCCAGAAGACACACCTTACAGCCAATGATATTCACAGATTGAGGGTGAAAGGATGGAAAAAATCTACTAGGTGTAGGGCCCAAGAAAGCAAGCTGGAGCTGCAATACTTATATCCAACAAAGTAGATTTCAAACATAAATTAATCAGAAGAAATAAAGAAGGCCACTGCATCCTAATAAAGAGAACACTACAACAGGAAGATATAACCATAGTAAATGCATACTCTCCAAAAATAAATGATCCCAAATACGTGGAAAAATTACTCCATGACATAAAACCGCTTGTGGACCTCAACATAATACCAGGAGACTTCAAACTCCTCTATCACCCATAGACAGATCATCAAAGCAAAAAAACATAAAGAGAAATCCAATATAAACAATTCCATAAATCAAATAGACTTAACCGACATCTATAGAATATTCCAACCCAAATTGGCTAAATATACCTTCATCTCAAGAGCACGTGGATCCTTCTCCAAAATAGAAACACACATACACATGGAGATTGAATAATATCCTATTAAATGAAGAATGGATCCAAGAAGACATGAGAGAAGAAATCAAAGAATTATTGGAAGAAAGTAAGAATGAAGACACAACATATCGAAACCTCTGGGACAGCGTGAAAGCATTCTTATGGGGAAAATTTATAGCACTGAGTGCTTACATTGAAAACCAGGAGAGATCTCAAGTAAATAAGCTTATGCTCCACCTCAAATCCCTACAAAAAGGAAGAACACTCTAAGCCCAAAGCCAGCAGAAGACAGGAAATAATCAAGATCAGAGTTGAAATAAACAAAATTGAGAACCAAAAATAAATAAATAAATAAAAAGAATTGACGAAACAAAAAGCTGGTGCTTTGAAAAAATAAATAAAATTAACAGATCCCTAGCTAATTTCACTAAAAGAAGGAGGGAATTGAAGCAGATCAACAAAATAACCAATGAAAGGGGGGTGATCACCACTGACCCCAGGAAAATCAAACAGATTATCAGAATATATGTTGACTCAAATTGAGTCAGGACGAAATTGAAATCCTAAATAGTCCAATAACCGACGATGAAATCCTTATAGCAATTAAAAGTCTTCCAAAGAAGAAAAGCCCAAAACCTGATGGATTCCCTGCTGAGTTTTACCACACCCATGAGAAGGAACTAACCCCTTTCCTTATTAAGATGTTCCAAGAAACTGAAAAGGAGAGAACTCTTCCAAACACTTTTTTTTCCCTCAAGAGAGAGAGGGACAGTGAGAGGGAGAGAGGAGAGAGAATCAATATTATTTAGTTTTTCATGTGGCTTTTGTTGCTCTGACTCTTAGTCGTGCATGTGGTGCTAGGATTCGAACCAGGGTCCTGCACATGCCAGGCTAGTGCTGTAACCGCTGAGCCACTGTTCCAGTCCCCCAAACACTTTTTATGAGGCAACCATAACTCTGATACCAAAAACCCAACAAAGACACATCAAGGAAAAAAAAAACAAACTAGAGACCAATACCCCTGATGAACATCAATGCAAAAATCCTTAGTAAAGTTCTAGCAAACTGCATTCAAAAAAAATCAAGAAGATAATTCATGGCAGTCAAGTAGGCTTCATTCCAGGGAGGCAGGGCTGATTTAACATCAGCAATTCAATAAATGTGATTTATCACTTAACAGAATTAAGTACAAAAAAAATATGGTCATCTCAATTGATGCAGAAAAGACCTTTGATAAAACCCTGCACCCATTCATGTTCAGAACTCTAGAGGAAAATAGGGATCAAAAGATCTTACCTTGGGGCTGGAGCGGTGGCTCAGTGGTTATGGTGCTTGCCTGGCATGTGCAGGTATGCGAGTTCAAACCCCAGCACCATGTACATAAAGAAGTCTCAGAGCAATGAAAGCCATGTGAAAAACTGAATAAAAACTGATTCTCTCTCTCTCTTTCTCACTGTCCCCTCTTTCTTTAAAAAAAAAAAAAAAAGATCTTACCTTAACTTGGTAAAGGCCATGTATGCCAAAACCACAGCTAGTATAAAATTAAACAGAAAAGCTGAAAGCATTTCCATCAATCTCAGGAACGAGACAAGGCTGCCTGCTCTCAACACTTTTATTCAATATAGAAAGTCCTTGAAACCCCAGCTGGAGCAATCAGGCAAGAGAAGGAAATCAAAGGGACAAGAATAGGGAGAGAGGAAGTCAAATTATTCCTTTATGCTGATAACATGATCCTATACCTGGAAGATCCAAAAAACTCCACCAGAAAACTGCTGGAGCTTATAAACAGATTTAGTAAAGTAGCAGGCTACAAGATCAATACCCATAAATCAATAGCTTTTCTATATGCCAACAATATTACTGCAGAGGAAGAAATAAGGAAATCTGTTCCGTTCACAATATCCTCTAAAATAATAAAATAATTGGGAATTAATCTAACAAGGAAGTAAAAGACCTCTACAATGAAAAGTATTGATCATTTCTGAAGACAGAAATAGCAGACACCTGAGAAGATGGAAAGATGTTCTATGCTCTTGGTTAGGCAGAATTAATACAATTAAAATGGCCATTCTGCCAAAAGCACTGTAGAGATTCAACGCAATCCCCATCCAGATTCCAATGTCATTCTTTACAGATATAGAGAAAGCACTTCTCAGGTGCATTTGGAACATTAAGAAACCCAGAATAGCGAAAACATTACTAAGAAAGGAAGACGAAACAGGAGGTTTCACAATACCAGATTTAAGGTTATACTATAGAGCTGTAGTAACAAAAACAGCATGGTATTGGTATCAAAATAGGAATGAAGACCAATGGAACAGCACAGAAGACTCTGAGACAAACCCACAAATCTTTAAACATCTGATCTTTAACAAAGGGGGTCAAAATATAGCCTGGAGGAGGGACAGCCCTTTCAACAAATGGTGCTGGACAAACTGGAACTAATTGCACTAATTTGAAATTAGATCCTTATCTTTCACCTTGCACAAAAATCAAATGAAAATGGATCTAGGATCTAGGAGTTAAACCAGCTATCATACAAATGCTAGAAGCTAAATTAGGACCAACACTCCCGAATATTGGAGTTGGCAATGACTTCCTCAATAAGACTCCCAAAGTGAAAGAATTAACATCAAGAACTAATGAGTTGGGGGTTGGAGCAGTGGCTCGGTGGGTACAGCACTTACCTGGCATGCACAAGTATGCGAGTTCGAACCCCGCCCGGCACCATGTACACAACGGAGTGTTGGAGCAATACATACTGGGATTGAACCCAGGGGGGCTTAACCACTGAACCACATCCCAGCCCCTTTAAATTTTTTTTATTATTTTGAGACAGGGCCTCACTAAACTGCTGAAGCTGGCTTTGAACTGTGATCTTCCTGCCTCAGCCTCCTGAGCCACTGGGATTACAGGTACAACCTGCCATACCCACCAGTTGACTTTTTTTGAAGGCTTTGCATGCATAAAAACACCCCCTTGTGAAACTGGGACTTCAATTATCCTTTATTTTGCAAGTGAGGGAACTGTGGCACAGAGAGGTTAAGTGACTTGTCCCTTATCGCACAAGTAGGAAGCAGCAGTACTGGAATTAACCACATATTGCCCAGTTCCAGAGTCTCTGTTCATTTTTACTTTTTCTTTTTTTCTTTCTTTGTTCTTCTTTTTTTGTTTTGTTTTGTTTTGGTACAGGGGACTGAATCTAGGGGCACTTTACCACCGAGTCATATGCCCAGCCTTTTTTTATTTTGCTTTGAGACAGGGTCTCACTAAGTTGCTGAGGCTGGCTTTGAACTTGTGATCCTCCTGCCTCAGCCTCCCAAGTTGCTGGGATTACAGGTGCACACATCTGCAGCCGGTGGGAATCACACTTTCTAGGGTGCCAGGGAAGGCTGTTCCCAGAGGCTCTCTAATGCAAGACACTCTGTGGAGGATGTTAAGGGCGTGTAGGTGGCTGATGAGTGCTGCTGGCCATGGTGTGTCAGGATCCTGGTGCTGGAGATACTGCACACCCTTGAGAAGCCCCTGGGTTCTGGAGAAATCGGGCAGGAAAAAGTCAGGCGCACCCAAGAGGCTGCCAGGAGCACACGGAACCAGGGGACAAAACCCTTTCCTCCCAAAGCCTCCCTCCAGCACCCTTCACTGACAGCTTCAATGAAGCAGGCTCAGGAAAACAGTGTGAAGGGCCCAGATCCATTTTCACAGAGCAGGTGAAAAAGGATGAATTTTGAGCAGAGAAGTAATTTGTTCACAACGGGTGCATATAATAATCATTGGGAAATTTCTGGCTGTAAGTGACAGACACTTAATTCAAACTCTATTTATTGATACTGGGGATTGAACCCAAGGGTGCTTAATCCCTGAGCCACATCCCCAGCCATTTTTATTTTGGGTTTTGGTAAGTTGCTTAGGGCTTTGATAAATTGCTGAGGCTGGCCTTGAACTTATGATCCTGCAACCTCGGATTCTTGAGTTGCTGGGATTATAGATGTGCACCAGTTTAGATTTTTTAATTTTGATTTTTTTGGTACATGTATTTGTTATTGTAGAACAGCTGTATCTTATTTAACCATTGGGAAGATTGTTGCACTGGAAATCTTTGCGTGTATTTCTTTAGATACGACTGTGTGGTCAAGAATTTCTCTGGGTAGCAGACTCCTGGAATTCCTGAGGCAGGAGTTCAAATCTAGCCTCAGAAACTTAGCAAGACCTGTTCTCCAAATAAAAAACAAAAAGGTTGGTGGATACGGCTCAGTGGTAAAGCATCCTGGGATAAATGTCTAGATTAAAAAATGGAACTAAATAAGTATTTTATGCACATCGTATAAAAGGTCAGGGTTTTTGTTGTAGTTTGTTTCTTTATGCAGTACTGGGGATGGTACCCAGAGCCCTGCTTTACCACTGAGCTACAGTCCTCAGTCCTAATGTCAGTTCTTTATTTATTTAGGTACTGGGGATTGAACCCAGGGGTGCTGTACCACTGAGTTATATCCCCAACCCTCTCTACTTTTATTTTGAGACAAGGTTTCGCTAAGTTCCCTAGGCTGGCCTCAAATTTGTGATCCTTCGGTCTCAGCTGTGGACCACTGCCTGGTTCCAAATTCAGTTTTTTGAATGGCTGCATGGTATTCCTTAGCGTGGCTCTTCCTCCCCCCCCCCCTTTTTTTGTACCAGGGATTGAACCCAGGGGCACTTAACCTCAGGGGCACTTAACCTCTGAGCCACACCTCCAGCCCTTTTTAATTTTTATTTGGAGAGAGGGTCTCGCTAAGTTGCTTAGGGCCTTGCTAAGTTGCTGAGGCTGGCTTTGAGCTTCGATCCTCCTGTCTCAGCCTCCCGAGTCGCTGGGGTTACAGGTGTGTACCATCACGCCTGACTTTTCAGGGCCTTCTGCGGCAGACGTTTCTGGAGTGGAAGCTGGTCCTCCTAGGGTGCCCCGGCTTGTCAGGAGCATCTGAGCCCAGGCCACACCTGAGCTTCCTTCCTGGTGTGGAGGCAGAGTCAGTCGTGAACAAGCAGCTTGGTGCCAGGAGGCAGATGCTCAGGGTGCCAGCCTCACCACTGACTGCAAGCACAGGCCAGGATCTGCCTCTGGAAATCTTGGCCAGATGCCCCGGTGTGGGTCAAGCCCAGCATCTACATCTAGCCCCAGGGTCATGGTGGGTCCAGGAAAATATCATCGAAGAAATGGCTGAGGTTCTGGGGGTGAAATGGCTGGAAGTATGAGGCAGGCTCCCCGGAAATCCGGGCAAGTCCAGGTGAATCCCAGGCACTCTGGACACCCCCAGCCGTGCTTGGTGCTTCGGGAGGATGGGGTGGCTTGTCCGGTTGGACCTGCTGTGTTCCTTGCAGGTCAGAGGCTGGACGTAGACACAACATGACAGATGGGAATGAGAAGCCGTGGCAGCTACTCTTGCCCCTTCTCTTCCCCTCACTGGGCTCAGACGCCACCTCCTCTAGGAAGCGTTCCCTGACCACCACTGACGTCTCTCAACCCTGCCACACCACTGCTATTGGACTCCTCGTCCTCTCTGTGAGTTCAGGAATGGGACGTCTTGTTCAATTCCACGTGCCCTGAATCAGTCACGTTGCTAGGTAAGACCAGCAGCTCAGGAAGCGTTTGTTGGAAGCACAGAACTGGCTGTTTGTGGAAACGAGCCCGGGCTGCTTGCACTTGCATTCCACCCCTTCACAGGTCCTCTGTTACCCACCCCTGTCCTTGTTCCCTGCTTTGCTGGTGTTTTATTCTTTCTCCACTTCTGAGGCCAGAAGTCTGGAACGGCAAAGCTCAGTTGCATTCAGGGGACTCTCCAGGAGCTCTCAAGGACAATCTGTCCCTTGCCTCTTCTAGCTTCTGGTGCCGCTGAAATGGCATTAAGATGCTTGTCATTGGATTGTGGGCCCACCCACGTGGATGATCCGGGATTAAGTCCGCATCTCAGATCTTTAACTTAATTATATCTGCAAACAAAGAAGCCCACTTCCCACATCTTGGGGATGAGGATGTGAACATATCTTTTTTTTTTTGGCGGTGCAGGGGGTTGGTGGGGGTGGGCACCATTCAACCAACTACACCCTCTCCATGGTAACTGCTGCTTTTCTTTCTGTCTCTCCACTAGAGTGTTGTTCATTTAGGAATATATTTGGCTACAAGTTGCAGAAAACCCTACCAACCGGGTTCAAACCACGAAGGGTATATACTGTTACTTAATAACAAGGACAGAGGCATGTGGCCCAGGGCTGGTTTGGTAGCTCAATGATGTCACCAAGGACGTAGGATCGTTCCATCCTTCTACTCCACCATCCTTAGCACTGGAGCTTTTCAACCTCAGGCTCATCCCTGTGGTCACAAGACTGCTGCCGTAGCTCCAGCCATCAAGTTCTTACACAACAGCATGTACAGCAGTAAGGGAGAGGAGGCAGCGCTACAGCTGCTGCCTCCCCCATCTGCCTCATCATGCCTGTCTTTATGTCAGGGTGGGAAGAGCTTCTCAGATCCCCACCCTGGACTTCCCTCCCTCATTCATTGCCCTGAATTAGTTCTCATGCCCACCACACCCCCAAATCAATCCCTGTTAAAGGGGCACAGAATTAATATCACTGGCTTAGACAAATGGCTCTCAATCATAGCTGCCCAGTAGAATCACCTGGGTGATTTTAGGAAATACTGATGCACAGACATCCAGATAAATTAAATTTCAGTATCTGGAATTGGAATTTTATCATTCCCCGCGCCCCCAAGACCAGGGTTTTAGCCCAGGGGTGCTATACCACTGAGCTATATCTCCAGTCCTTTTTGCTTTTTTAAATTTAAGAAAGAGGCTCATTAATTCTTAAATTTGTTTTAAGAGAGACAGAGAGGGAGAGAAAGAGAGAATCTATTTTACTTAGTTTTCTATCTGGCCTTTTGTTTGTCTGACACTTTAGTTGTGAACATGGTGCTGGGGCTTGAACCAGGGTCCTGGTGCATGCCAGGCAAGCACCTTACTGCTGAGCCACCGTGACAGCCCACAAAGGCTTAATTTTAAGACAGGGACTCACTTAGTTGCCCAGGCTGGCCTCGAACTCTCGATCCTCCTGCCTGAGCCTCCTGAGTCGTTGGGACGGCAGGCGTCCACCTCCACGCCGGGCTCGTGCATTTCTTGTTGTACGGTCTGTCTTACACAGCTCAGGCAATGGTAGCCGAATGAAAAAGCCAAAGTCAGTGTCTATGTGAGAGTTTGAAGAATCGTTTTCTGGAAACATGATTCACAGTAAATCTCATCTTTAAAAATGAAAAGAAATGTAGTCAAATCAACAAAATGCCTTCCTTCCTGTCTGCGGTAGGTAGACAGAATATCTGCTCCCAAAGCTGTCGGTGTCCTCCTCCCTAGACCCTGTGCTCATGCTCCGTGACCGGGCAAGGGGACATGGAGGCTGCAGACCGACTGAAGATTGCTGACCAGCTGGTTGGAGATGGAAGGCTGTGCATTCACAAGGAGGAGACAAGAGGATTGAAAGAGGGGAGGACGGAAGCAGAGGCTGGAACGGCCCCGCTGTACCCGGATTCTCTCCCAGCAAGACCCATCTAGCACTCTGAGCTCCAGGACTGTGAGACAGCAGGGGTGTCTCCTTCTCCTTCTCCTTCTCCTTCTCCTTCTCCTTCTCCTTCTCCTTCTCCTTCTCCTTCTCCTTCTCCTTCTCCTTCTCCTTCTCCTTCTCCTTCTCCTTCTCCTTCTCCTTCTCCTTCTCCTTCTCCTTCTCCTTCTCCTTCTCCTCCTCCTTCTCCTCCTCCTCCTCCTCCTCCTCCT
>PVKS010049765.1:0-11836 GCA_004027875.1 Aplodontia rufa
CCGCAACTGGCATTCTTAATGTCAGTATTTAGCTGTCATTTTCATTTTTAGTAGGAAATAAATGTTACATGTGATTAAAAGTTCAAATGGCTTAACAGTGAAAATTAAGTCCTGTCTTTCCTCTGACCCCAGCTACATAAGTCTTTTTTTTCTTTTTTTTTAAAGAGAGAGGGACAGTGAGAGAGACAGAGAAAGAGAGAAATAACTTTATTTAGTTTTTCACATGGCCTTCGTTGCTCCAACACTCAGTTGTTACATGGTGCTGGGGTTTGAACCCGGGTCCTCGTACTTGCCAAGCAAGCACTGAAACCACGAAGCCACCGCTTTAGCCCAATTACCAGTACTTTTGAACCCCTTCCCTAGCGTTGGTTCTGAATTATAGTTTGTCTCATAGTTTTCCCCTTATGTGCTGTATCTAGTCTTTTGTATATCAGATATATTTCATAGTAAGATTTTTTAAAAGGAGAGAGTGAAAGAGTTATTTTTTATTTTTTCATTGGATTTTTGTTTTTCCTCCACTTGTTGTGTACGTGGTGTTGGGGTTTGAAACTGGGTCCTTGTGCATGCCAGGCACACGCTCTACTGCTGAGCCACCTTTCCTGCCCCATAATAAGGCTTATTAAAGGGATGTTCTATAGTCTTCTTTAGTTATCTTACTAGTACAGTTTGAGCATTCCAAATCCAAAAACCTAAAGTTCAAAATGCCTCAAAATCCAAAACTTTTTGAGCACCAACATGATGCTACAAGTGAAATATTTCATACCTGAGTTCACTTGACAGTTTGCAGTAAAAATGTAAGCATGCTAAAAATATTGTTTAAAATCATGTTCAGGATACATGTATAAGGTGAATATGAAACATATATGAATTTCACCTTTAGGCTTGGTTCCCATCCCTCACATATCTCATTGGGCATGTGCATGTATTCCAAAATCCACATTATCCAAAACCCAAAATACTTCTGGGACCAAGCATTTCAGATAAGAATATTGACCCCATACATCTAATAATAGTCAATTCGGATTTAAATAGTTGTTTACCTATTTTAGAATTGTTGTGTTGGCCATCTAAGTAAACATTGTGTTCTTATGATTAAATTTATAAACACAACATATTTTCAACATCTTCCAAAGTATGTGATGTGAGTGATTACTCAGCTACAGGCACACTTTCCTTGATTTGGGAAGGTATCTTGGCCAGCTCTGTATCTCCTCGAAGACACCCAGCCCGGAACTCTCCCCTCCCAGAATAAAAGGTCCCCCGTTGAGAACAACTCTTAGGAGATGAACAATTAAATATTCATACAACTGATCTGAAATAGAAAACTGATGCTATAATTCAAATGTCTTTAGACCTAATCTAGGAATCTGCTGAACTTCCAATATCTTCTGTTCAACTGTGAATTTTTTTTATTGATTGAGAAATTTATTTTTGAACAACCATACACATTTTTAACAAAATAATATAAAATGTGTACAGCTTCTGGATATTAGATTTATCCCCAGGAGTGCCCCCCCAATTACCCACCCCTACCCCTCCCTTCCCCTTCCCAGAATATCTCTAAAAAAGTATTAGGTTGTATAACTTTACACCTTATCTGGATTTAACACATAATAGACCATCTTTCTCAATGGCCAGGGTCTAATTCCAGCCTCCACAGATGAGTGGAGACATTCGACCCTTGGATCTCTGGGTTAAGCTGATTTTACTCAGCATAATTTCTTCCACAGCCATCCATTTACCTACAAAGGCTGCAATATCATTGTTTCTAATTGTTGTGTAAAATTCCATGGTATATATGTACCACAGTTTTTGGATCCATTCATCCAGTGAAGGACATCTGGGTTGTTTCCATAATCTAGCAATTGTACATTGAGCTGCTATGAACATAGATATTGCTGTGTCACTATAATGTGCTGATTCTAAATCCCCTGGAAAGATACCCAGGAGTGGAATACCAGGATCGTATGGTGGTCTCATCCCTAGTTTTTTGAGGATTCTCCACACTGCTTTCCAGAGGGGCTGTACCAGTCTGCAGCTCCACCAACAGTATGCTAGTGTGCCTATCTCTCCACCATCCTTCCAGCTTCTATTATTGTTAATTTTCTTCAGTTTTGCCAATCTGACTGGTGTGAGGTGATATCTTCATGTAGTTTTCATTTGCATTTCTCTGATCACTAGTGATTTGGAGCACTTTCTCATGTATTCATTGGCTTGATCCATGTCCTCTGTTGAGAAGTTTCTATTTAGCTCCTTGGCCCATTTATTAATTGGGTTGTTTGTGTTTTTGTAGTTGAGATTTTTGAGGATTTTGTAGATTCTGGATATGAGACCCCTGTCAGAGGAATCATAGCCCATGAGTCTCTCCATTTCTATAGGAAACCTCTTGAATCTTTTGATAGTTTCCTTGGCAGTATAAAAGCTTTTTAGCTTTATGGCATCCCATTCACTGATTTTTGACTTTACTTCCTTCACTTTAGGAGACATGTTGAGAAAGTCATTGGCTACTCCCAAATGCTGAAGTGTTGTACCTAATTTTTCTTCCATCAGTTGCAAGGTAGCTGGTTTAATTCCTTGCTCCTTGATCCATTTTGATTTGATTCTTGTGAAGAAAAACGTGTTTAAGAACATAGATGGAGGCTCAGAATGTAGCTGAGTGGTAGAGTGCATGCATAACATGTTCAAGGGCCTGGGACCAAACCCTAGAACTACAAGAACAAAATGGGCATTCTTATGGTTGAGACTTGAGGGGTCTTATTAATAATACTGTATTCTCTCTCCAAATTTGGAATCAATTGGGAGATAATGGAGCCAGGTGGATAGAGATAAAACTGTCTCATTTATTAGTAGCAGAGTTTGCAGAGTATGGCTCATATGTATGATAACAGGGCTTTCTAAGACTACAGCTCCGGATCAAGCACAAGTAGTCTCCCCAGGTCTTGTCTGTACAGAGCCCATATGGGTCCCACCTAGAATGAGACAAATCTACGAAACCTGCATTTGTATATCAGATTTGATTTCTCTAGTTAAAAGTACAGTCATCAGGCCCAAATCTGCCTCCTTGGTCCTGGTCTTAAATGAGAATCTCTTCTGTTCTTTATCATTTCAACTGTTGAAAAAGAGGGAATTGGATTGAAGGTCAGACTCTTAGGTGAGGGACTTGAGTTTCACTCTTTTAGTGTCTTAAGCTTATAGGGGCAAGAAAAAACCTTTTGTCTTGAAGATGTATTGATTTAGATTCTTTCTTAAAGTTGGCTCTATTTCAGAGCAGCAACAGTCCCAGGCTGATGATTTACAGATGTTTTTTTGTGAAAAGTTATCAGTAGGTACCTTTCCATCATGCCCCAAATTCTGATCCCCCTTTCTTTGAGGTCCTGGAGATTGAATTCAAGGCCTTGCACATGCCAAGCACATATCCTTCCTCTGAACTATATCCCCAACCCCTGAGCCCTTTTTAATATGAATCTCTTCCTACTGTCCAACAAAGTAGAGTGAACATGCTTACACAAATCTCAGTCCTCAAAAAATTATTGAGAAGGGGATATGTTGGCTCTTATTACTTAAAAGGTCACAGCTTAAGACTACAAAGGTGTTAAGATGCAGAAACATAAGCCCAGAGTGGTAACTAAAGTGTTCCAGAGTATGAGTCATGGCAAAGGTGAGGTGTCCATACTCCATGGAGGTTCCCAGGCTTGAGAGAGGGCAGCCAGTACTTGAATGCCAGACTTTTTACTGAGATGTACTTAGGTCCTATGCACTTTCCAAAATTTTAAATTTATTTTTTTAATTGACAAAATTGTATACATTTTTTGTGGTCAACATGCTTTAAAATATGTATACATTGTAGAAAGGTTAAATTGAACTTATTAATCTATGCATTACCTTATACTTTTTTCACTTTTGTGATAAGAAAGCTTGGAATCTACTCTTTTAGCAGTTTTCAAGAACATAATATATGGTTATTACCTGTAGTCACCGTGTTGTACTATAGATCTCTTGAATTTATTCCTCCTATCTATCTAACTGAAATGTTGTATCCTTTTGGCACTTTCAAAATTTAATTTGGTGTCTGTAACATAGTTACAATATATGTACTATGTAATGTATGTACAGTGTAACGTAACTGTAATGTAATTATGTCTTTAATCTCAGTTAAAGTTACCTTTATATACCAAGATGTTTAAACTGGGAATCTGAGATACATCATTAATTCATTCCAGTTTACTATGTCCCACAATCACTCCATCAACACAACCATTTAAGAGATTACTAAAGAGGGGATAGGGTTTTGGATAAGTGGTAGAGCACTTGCCTAGAATGCATAAAGCCCTGGGTTGGATCCCCAGCACTAAAGGACAAAAAAAGATTATCAAGGAAGTTCATGCAAGAGACAAGGGTGGGGTGGACTGGCACATTGCCTATGAACAGTCCTGGGACTCTGGAGCCAGACTTTCCTGCATGTGATCCATGTGTGATTTTGGGCAAAATACTTGGTTTTTCTTTCTCAGTTTTTAAAAGCTATATAATAAGGATAATCATAGTAATCATAGATAATCATAAATTCTTAAAAATTGTATCATCTCAGTTAACATACACGAGTGCTTAAAATAGTGCCTGGTATATGGGTCTTAATAATCACTATTTTTAAATCTATTCTATTTAAATATAAACTCCCTGAAAGCAAAATACATGTTTTATTACCATATGTGTAATTTCTACCATAGGGCTTTGTGCCCAAATAATTTTTTGAATGTGTGCATGAATGAATAAAATAAATATTCATCAATACATAAATAAATAAGTAAAAAGAGAAGGAATGGAAGGAAAGAAGGAAGAAACAGTGATTATGAGCTGTGTTTAGTAGCCAAAACTTGGGCTATGATATTGGGTCATTTTGGCAGGATAGAATTAATGATTTATTTTCTGATAGGTCTCAAGTGCTTGGCTGGTAGAAACTTTCCTATATTATAATGCTAAAGCTCTTCCTTTGGGGAATAGGAGAATAGTGGGTGGGATTTTCATTTAAGAACATCTGAAATTTTGGGCTATTAAATTTCTTGATTTAAATTTTTTTCCAAGTGACATTTTCCTTTTTTTAAAAGTTGAAGAAAGATCCAAAAAAGTTTGTATTTTTTTTTTCTTTTTGTGGTACTGGAGTTCAAACTTAGACCTCACACATGGTAAACAAGTGGTGTACTGCTGAGCTACATCCTAGCCCTAAAAGAAATTTTTCTTTCTCTTTGAGAGAGAGAGAGAGAGAGAGAGAGAGAAGGAGGAAAAGAGAAAGAGCAGGAGAGAAAGAAGCAATTTTATTTATTTTTTCATCTGGTCCTCGTTTCTTCACTTAGTTGTGTATGTGGTGTTGGGGTTTGAACTCGGGAACTTGCATGCCAGTCAAGCGCTCCAATTGCTGAGAAATTTTTCTAAAGTCAGAAGTGTTTCCTCATGTTAAACCACTGATACCGACTCTTTTTCTATATTTCACTGCAGGCAATCTTAACACATATGTTTGAATTTATTCAGCTTCAGCAAATATTTTTTGAACACCAAATATGCTAGATACTTTCAAGTGGTAAGGATATAGAGGAGAATTCAACTCTGCCCTCCATGGGGCTTAGAGTTGGGACAGCTAGGTAGATATAGTACTTAAATGTAATTATATCTATGTGTGACATGTTTATCAAAGAGGAAATGTACAGAACTTTGGGATCTAACCTAGCCTAGGGAGTCAGAGAGGACCTCCTGGAGGAAGTGGCACTTTAGACTATGTTATCCATTGGGAAAATAAAAATGAAGTTACATGTAAATGTACCCACTGCTGTCACTTCCTGAATCATGTGTATGCTCCTTTTCGTTTTTCCCAGTTTCCTGAAAAATTGTGATCTGTGTATTATTTGATCTGCTGACAGATATTCATCATGAAGGCCTTGAAATACAAAATATGCACTGTGCTGGTGTTTCATTCATTCAGTTTGAGAGAACTTAATGGAAAAGTGTGGAGTGCTAGTGCTTGAGGGGATAGCAGATATGTTTTCTAGGTTCATTCTTTCAACCTTTCTTTTTAAAATTATAGGCATATAATTTACATAAAATAAGTTCACTGATTTTATGTATACAATTCAATTCTTTCTGGTCAGATTACTAAGTTGTGCAACCGTGATTGAATTTAAGTGACCTGGCATTAAAGACATTTATCAGTAAAAGCATGAATTGTTTGTTTGTTGTGCTGGGTTAAGCCTATTATATGGCATATATTTACTTCCTATTTAAATGGAAATTTTTAATAGTAAGATTGCTGACTTCATGAAACCTGTTTTGCAGTTTTTAAAATTTGTTTATAGGGAACATTCTCATTCACTTATTCGAGGAAAACTGATATAGTAAAAGTGCTTACTTTTTATTTAGTTACCAAAGTATAGTACCACATGATGATATATCATATGACTGTTTTTTTACTAATGACTGTTATGTGTTTTCGTAAATCCCTGGGAGAATAATCAAATAAAATCAGCACTTACAGATAGAGAATTATGCAATTCTTGAAGTTTTCTTATAGTTAAAACCCTTTGTAACTGTAAATTGTCACACAAAACTCATTTAACTAGCATCCAGGAAACTGCTAAATGGACAAATAAGGAAGTTATGGCCTCTTGTCCCTCTACTGGACAGGATAAGTTCAACAAGAGGGAGCTCTGTAGTGACTTTTCTAAAGGTAGATTATTTTCCTCCTTTGTTCCAGCCGACATATCACTTCTTTTCCTATTCCTTGATCCACCAATATGCACTATTTTATAGCAATAGAGATAATGCAAGGAAAAATAACTTTTCTGAAGTGCTCATAAAAAGCAGCATTTGTGCAGGCTTTGACAGTTTATAAAGGGTTTTGATCGAGCATGTTCTCACTGCATTTTGCAACAGCCCATTTTAGAAATGAGCAGAAGAGAGATAAACCTTGCAGTGGATTGCAGGTAAGTGAAAAGTGAAGTTAAATACCTTGGTTTTCTCTCACTAAATCTACCAGATTCTTTTCCTTTTTATTCCATTGTTTCTCATTTGCTACGAGTCAAAATAAATATATCAGGAGAATTGCTACTAAGTGACAAGTATTGCATTAAAATTAATTTGCTATAACACAAAACAACATTATCAGCAAAATACCAAACATGGAGGAATTCTGTTGTTCATGCTCATATAGACAATAAGGGTAATGATTCACAGCAGGATTTTGGAATGGCCATATGAGAGTTCAACAAATCATCTCCTTACAACACAGCAATAAAACTGGGAAAATTGTGAAAATAACAAATTAAAGTCTATAGAAAATGAACAATGGTCAAATAACACACTGAGAGCATTTGTTCAAGAACATTGACTGTATCTTGGGAACAGTAGGTGTATGCAGCATTAGACTTGGGACTGCTCCTATCCCCTCCAGAACCATGTTGTGGAAGACTTATTCCAGGCAGGTGGAGTGGACTATGATGACCACCACCTTTTGTTTCTCCCGTCTGCTCCAGAAATAAACTGTTATGTTTGTGTTCAGTTGATTTTTTACGAAGGTGCTGTTACAGTTTAAATATGAGATGTCCCCCCTAAAGCTCATTTATGAGAAAATGCAAGAATGTTCAGAGGAGAAATGATTAGATTATTAGAGTTATGACCTAATCAGTGGATTATTCACTAATATGGATCAACTGGGTAGTAACTGTAGGCAGGTAGGGTGTGGCTAGAGGAAGAAGGTTGCTGGGGTTGTGACTTTGGGGTTTATATTTCATCCTTGGCGAGCAGAGCTTTCTCTCTGCTTCCTGGTTGGCATGTCCTAAGGTGCTTTCTTCCACCACACCCTTCCGACATGATGTTCTTTTTCACCTTGGCCCCAGAGCTGTGGACTAAATGGACATAGACAAGTCTTTAAAACTATGAGCCAAAATAAACGTTTCCTTTTGCACATTGTTCTTGTCAGGTCTTTTTGTCACAATGACCAAATATCTGACTAAAAGAGCTACCAAGTGAATTCTTTGGGAAAAGTTTAGTTTTTCCAACAAAAATGATGCTGGGAAAATTAGATCTCCAAATGGAAAAGGATGGACTTTTGAATTGTAACCTGAGACCATGTTGAAAAAATCAACTCAGATTTTATTAGAGACCTAAATGAAAGAGCCAAGGCTACCAAACACTTAGGAAATATAAAAAGAAATATTTACAATCTTGTGTTAGACAAGTATTTCTTAGATATTATAAGAAATGGAAGAAAATTTAATAAACTAGATTTTATCAGAATTGATTTTTACTCCATGAAAGATACTGTGAAGAGAGTGAAAGGACAAGCCACAGATTAGGAGGCAATATGTGCAAGTCATATATCTGACAAAGGGTTTGTGTCTAGTACATATGAAAAATGTAATCAGGAAAAAGAACCCAAATGGGCTAGATCGGTAGCTCAGCAGTAGAGCACTTACTTAGCATGAATGACGATCTGGGTTCTAACCCCAGCATCACATGCCCAACTAAGTGTTGGAAAAACAAAAAACAAATGAAAAAATAAAATTTTTAAAAACTCTCTTTTTCACTCTCTTTAAGAAAAAAGAAAAAGAAAAACAACTAAAAACCCCAAACAACATGATTTAAAAATGGGCAAAGGACTTGATGAAGCACTTCTGCAAAAAGGATATTAGGATGGCCAATAAGCACATGCAGTGTATTCAACACCATTATGCATTAGGAAAATGCATATTAAAAGTATGACAAAATACCACAGCACACCTGTTAGAATAGCTGAAATAAGAGATACTAGCAATCCCAAATGTTCATGAGGACGTGAAGCAACTAGGGCTTTCATACATTGCTGTGGTGGGAGGTGTTGTGAAATGGTCTAGTTACTCTGGGAATTGGCTTGGTTGTTGTCTTACAAAGTTAAACATATTATAAGACTGAGCAGTCCCACTCTGGGCATTTACCTTGAGAAATGAAAATATGTCTACATTTTAAAAATCTGTTCATGGATGTTCATGGAGGTATATTTGTAACAGTTAAAAGCTGAAAACAAGACAAATGTCCCTTAATAGATGAGTGAAGAAATGAACTTTGTTACATTCACATAGTGGAGTACTATTCAGCAGTAAAAAAAAAGGAATGAAGTACCAGTTCACACACATTGTTTGGGTGAGTCTGAAAGGCTTTGGGCTGAAGCTAGTCTCAAAAAGCTGCATTTTGTATGGCTCCATTTTTTTAAGTTTCTTAAGACAAAACTTCAGTGATAGAAAACAAATCAGTGGTTATTGGCATTTTAGATAGGGCAAAGGTATAAGTATAAAGGGATAGTATGAGGATTTTTTGTGGAGGGATGGAACTGTTCAGTATCCTTACTGAAGTGGTGAATTTATATGTGTACATTTTAATATGTATACAAAATCAAAAGAAAAAACAATTTTATTGTATGATACTACAAGCTCAAAAAAAGACAGCATCAAAAAAATTTTTAAAGAAAATCAGTCAGCCTGGGGGAAAAGATTTTCAAATTATATTTTCATGTATCCAGAATATGTAAAGATGTGTTATAATGTAGTAAGATATTGTGATTTAAAACATGGCAAAAATTTGAATGAATATTTTACCAAAGAAGATGTACCATGGCCCATAAACACAGAAAAAAGATGTATAGCATTTTAGGCATGAAGGAAATGAAAATCAAAGCAATAAGGTGCCACTTAACATTGTTTAAAAAGGTAGAATGCTGGGGCTGGAGTGGTGGCTCAGTGATTTAGGTGCCTGCCTGGCATGCCTGAGGATGTGAGTTCAAATCCCAGTGTACACACTGAAGTGTTGGAGCAATGAAAGGCACATGAAAAACCAAATAAAATTGTTTCTCTCTCTCTCTCTCTCTCTCTCTCTCTCTATCTCTCACCATCCCTTTCTCTTTATTAAAAAAAAAAGGTAGAATGCAGAGAGCATGGTGAGAAAACTGCACGAGGGCTACTTCCCCAGGCAGGGCCCTCTGTGTCCTTGGAGTCAGGTTGGTGAGTGACAGGGCCCTGTACACACCCAGAGCCTCTGCTGCGACGGTGACCTGGCTATGAAGGACCATGAGTGTCTTTGTGTCCCCTCTTCACATGCACTTGGATGAACTGATGGCGGTGGCGAGGGTAGAGGCTCGAAGCCTGGGGGCTGCTGGGTCTCCCAGCCCAGTCTTGTCCCACTCAGTTGAAGCTGCTACTGAGGAAGGGCAGGGCACGCAGCTCATTTGGCCAGCGGGCAGTGCCCACCGCCCTTGGAGGATTCACTGGCCGCTGTGCACGGCCTGTGCACACAGTATGGAAAGGCTGCCCTCCAGTCCCCCAGCCCTTGAAAACTCTCCCTCCCTCTGGCCATTCTAGATGTACAGAGGTCACCGTCCTGGGATCCACTTAGAAAGCAGCACGTCTTCAAATGCCCACTTGTTTAAAACATCAGAAATGACTTTGAAATGGAGTTCTTAGACCACCTCTAGGACAGAAGCTTGTTCCTGTGCCAGTCTGGTTATACATAAAAGACATTGTTCATGTTATGACCATTGTTTTGTATGTGTATTTTATTCCTCATTAGTGAATATAGTTGACCCCAAGCTCTGCCAGGTCTCCCGGCCCAGACCAAGCCTCTGCTGAGGATGTGGAGTCTTTGGGTAGCAGCAACATGGTATAGTGACAGTGGTAACAGTGGAGGCCAGCAGGGACATCAAGGCTGGGAAGGCGAGTGGACTCCCTAAAGCTCTGCTAAGTGTTAGGCATAGGCCCTGTGTTAGGCATAGGTCCTTAAATACAGGGCTGTTCAGATCAGGACCCTGTGGGATCTCTTCTTGTGGGTTCCATGAGACTTTACCCCCTCCCTACAGTGGTTAATGGGTAAACAAAAGCTTTAACCATCCTGGTAGAAAAGAAACCTTTTCTCGAAGTGACTTTGAAATGGAGTTGTTAGACTACTTGTAGGAGTGACACTCAGCACTCCCCATTTGTTCAGTGGGTTAGAGAACATGGAGAAGACTTTGACCATGAGAAGAATGGAGAAAAGGTCCTGTGCCAGACTGTTAAATGTAGAAGACATTTTTCATATTATAACCTTTGCTATGTTCTGCATTTTATTCTGCATTACTCTATGTACACTTGACAATGCTAATTTCTTTTAAATATTTGGTCTTTCAAGAAGTGCCAAAGTGCCTAATATGTTAAAAGTACAGGTAATGAAATGACACATTTTGAGAAATTCTTTTGGTAAAATTTTTATGAAGTGTTTTGGGAAGCAATAGCTAAACCCCCTATTGAGTGGTACACGTGTGTACTGATTCTCTAGAGCCCCGTGACAGTGTGCTTATAATGAGGCAAGAGAAACTACTGTTTCTTTTGTCTCTGAGTTTTGCTTTATGTCCATACTGTATATAAAGGACAAACAAGTCCTAATCGACATCTAGTCTTTCTACATGTTAAACAAGTTGCCAGTGGGGTTGGAGCGGTGGCTTGGCAGTTACAGCACTTGCTCAGCCTGTACAAGTACGCAGGTTCGAACTCCAGCACCACATACACAGCTAAGTGTCAGAGCAACACAAGGCCACATGAAAAACTAAATAAAAATTGGTTCTCTCTCTCTCTCTCTCTCGCTGTCCCTCTCTCTTAAAAAAAAAAGAGGTTGCCAGTGTATGATAAAAGTAAAATGAGTAAATCAGTTTTGTATGTTTTGTGGTAACATTCCTAGGAAAGATTTTCTTTTGAAAATGTGAGATTTATAGCCCATGGGGTGGGTAAAGGGCCAGAATGCCCATTTTTAAAATATTTTTTATTAATGAATTGAGTTATTTACCATCATAAAT
>PVKS010049766.1:0-11752 GCA_004027875.1 Aplodontia rufa
AAATAATTTAGAATGTAATCTTCATTAATTGATTTGATGATTAAGAGAATTTTTCTTAATTTTCACAAAAGTTAAGTTTTCCAGAATTAATATAACCAGTTTCTTTGAGGTATATATCTTCATAAAGAATAAAAAGATGAAAGAGGGCTAATTCAGTAACAAAAAATATTTTATATGGATTTAGGGCCTAAATTGAATTGAAATTTATTGACATGATGCCATTCTAGAGTACATAGAAAGATTTTGACCAACTTGGAAATTACTGGGGATATTATTCATTACAATTTTTCAAAGTCAATGTAAACCCTTGCTTTCAGATATAAAAAGACATATGTATATACATATATGCATATTATATATATAATTTAGTATATATTCTACATGCATATATATTATATGTGTACGTATTACAATTAAGTACTTATATAATTACATGTACATGCAATTACATGTATTATAAAATATATATATACATACCTAAATATATGTATACATTAGAATATAATGTATATAATGTACACATAATATGTAATTAAATATTTTTAAAAATTTTTATTAAGGAATTGAACTATTTGACAATCATAAAGGCATATAAAGTAACCATATAATATATATTTGTTCTTAAGCTGGAATTACCCACTTCACCCATATTACAGGCTCCTGATTCTTCTATATTTCACCACTACAAGTGATACAAATGTTTAGATTGTGAATTTTCCAGAATTAAATGATTGCATAAGTATTATATAGATTCTCAGGGGGTAAAAAGAATATATTACAATGTTCATTGTCTCTCTATGCTCTCCCCATTTCCCCTTCTCCAACCTCTCCCCTCCCCCTCCCATATATATGGTTCCCCTAGATTATATGTTGCTACACCTTTGCTGGGTCTAAAATATGAGTTTGACAACATCTCACCCAAGCCTGAGTTTTGCTCTAGGTACCACAAATGAGGGAAACCATTCGACCCTTGAGTCTCTGGGTTTGACTAACTTCACTCAGCATGATTTCTTCCATTGCCATCCATTTACCTTCAAAGGCTACAATATTGTTGTTTCTAATTGCTGAGTAGAATTCCATGGCATATATATATATATATATATATATATATATATATATATATATCATAGTTTTTGGCTTCATTCATCCAGTGAGCGGCATCTGGGTTGGACCTATGGTATAGTTATTATAAATTGAGCTGCTATGAGCATAGAATTTGCTATGTTGCTGTAATATGCCGATTCTAACTCCTCTGGGAAAAAAACCCAGAAGAGGGATAGCTGGATTGTATGGTAGACCCATTCTTAATTTTTTGAGGAGTCTCCACACTGCTTTCCAGAGCAGCTGTACCAGTTCCACCAATAATGTGCTAGTGTTTCTATCCCCCTGCAACCCCTCCGAAATCTGTTAGTTTGTGTTCTTCATCTATGCCAATCATACTGCAGGGTGTTGAAATCATAATGTAGTTTTCATTTGCATTTCTCTGATTACTAGTGATTTAGAGCACTTTCTCATGTATTCATTGGTTTGCTCAATGTCCTCTGTTGAGAAGTTTCTATTTAGCTCTCTAGGCCATTTATTGATTGGATTGTTTGTGGTTTTGGTCTTTTGAGTTCTTTGTAAAATTTGGATATTAGTCCCTTGACAGAGAAATACAGGCCATGATTCTCTCTCATTCTGTAGGTTGTTTCTTCACAATTTTGACCAATTCCTTGGCTGAGCAAAAAAGCTTTTTAATTTAATGGCGTCTCATTCATTGATTTTTTATTTTAATTCTTTCACTTTGGGAGTGCTGTTGAGAACCAAATGCTGGAGTGTTGTTCTTAATTTTTCTTCTGTCAGGTGTATGGTAGCTGACTTAATTCCTAGCTCCTTGATCCATTTTGATTTGATTTCTGTGCAAGGTGAGAGATAAGGATCTAATTCCAACTTCCTGCAAATACCTGTCCAGTTTGTCCAGCACCATTTGTTGAGTAGGTTGTCATACCTCCATGTTATATTTTGACCATCTTTGTCAAAGATCAGATGTTTAAAGATTTGTGAGTTTATCTCAAAGTCTTCTATTCCATTGGTCTTCATTTCTATTTTGACACCAGTACCATGCTGTTTTTTTTTTATTGCAGCTCTAGAGTATAGTTTTAGATGTGGTATTGTGAATCCACCTATTTCATCTTTCTTGTTTAGTAATGTTTCAGCTATTCTGGGTTTCTTGTTGCTCCAAATGAATTTGAGAATTGCTTTTCCTGTATCAGCAAAGAATGACATTGGTATCTTCATGGGGAGTGCATTGAATCTATATAACACTTTTGGTAGAATGGTCATTTAAATTATATTAATTCTGCCTACCAAGAGCATGGAACATCTTTCCATATTCTCATGTTCAATTCTTTCTTCAGGGTTCAATAATTTTCATTGTAGAGGTATTTTACTTCCCTTGTTAGATTAATTCCCAAGTATTTTATTCTTTTTGAGAATATTATGAATGGGACCAATTTCCTGAATTCTTCTTCTGCCCTAGTATTGTTAGCGTATAGGAAAACTATAATATATGTATATATTATACATACATATTATATGTGATTATAGATATTGTTAACTTTAACAAAATACCTGTGCTAATCAACTTGAAAAGAGGGAAGGTTTATTTGGTTAACTGTCTTGGAGATTTAAGTTAATGGTTGCTTAACCCTGTTGCCTTTGGGCCTGGGGTCGGGCAGTGCATCATGTCGCACAGGAACATGTGAAAGAAGGAACTGCTCACCTTAAGGTGTCTGGAAAGCAAAGAGAGAGAGGGGAGGGGCCAGGATTCCAATATGTCCTTCAAAGTCATGCCCCCAGTGACCTGACTTCCTCCCACCAAGCCCACCCTGTGAAGTTTCCACCCAATAGCGCCTGAGGGTGGGGACCAAGCCTTTCAACTCATGAGCTCCGAGAAACATTCTAAATCCCAACTAATAGCATATACACATCATATTATAATAATATGATGACATTTCTGTGGCATTTGCTGTGGCCATTCTCTTATTGGATCACACTTCCTTTTCACATGCAGTCACTCTTTGAGAACCTGCTGAGTGCTAAGCACTGCTCTAATTATTATAGAAAAAAAATAATCAAGACCTTGGATTCTGCCCTTTAAAAGCCTCATCTTCTGGTGGGGATGCCAATCCATACATAATCAATTACCATACAGAAGGATGGATGAATATCAGGGTGCAGAGAAGGAATGCAGATGAGGGAAGAAGACAGGGAAGCTTCCCCTGATGCAGGGGAAGCTTCTTTCATCTTGTATCTTGTTTTTAGCATCTGACTCAAAGTCTATTCATTGAGTTCACCTTTTTTAAAATAAAAATATTGTTTGGTCCTTCCATGATCTTGATCTCAAAGTTTTCTTTTTTATTTATTTATTTATTTGTTTATTTTTGTTCCTGTCAAAATGGCCCATTTTACATCTTCATCTCTCAGGTGCTTGTGAGTCATGGCTGCATCTATTGGGAATACTTTTCAAGGGATCTGGGATGACTTTTCAGGAAAACTAAAGCCAGAGAAAGACACACTCATTGTGATCTAGGAAGGAAGTGATGCTTCCAGCCAAAGAATCTGTGCAGAGGCAGGAGTGAACAGGTAGATGTTTCCTGGGTCAGAAGATGGGAAGAGGACAATGGCAGTACAGAGTGTGGCATATTACCAGGGAAATAATTCACAACCAAGAAGACCATAATGGCTAGAGAATGCAAGAGCTTTGTTTTTGAATGGAGTGGCTGTCAGGTAAGAGAGCCATTCTCTCAGACTGAGTGTGGTTTGGAAAATGGATAGAGTTGTGCCACAAAGGATCATATATCCAAGTCACCAATTAATTCTAGGTTGCAGAAGTCATCCATAGATGGGCTTCAAACCAGAATCATCTTCTTTAATCCCATTCCCTTTATTGATATACCTTGTGCATGGTCACCAGAAGAGTTAGACCTGGTCACAATCCCCATTAAAGTCCTGCTCATGAGGGCTGTAGCAGATAAAACTGACAAGGTCAGCCAGCACTGATAGACACTTTGGCCTGCTCATGGTATATCTCATCCATACCCTCCATAACTCCTGATTGCCCAGGTACTAGAAGGGAGAAATAGGTTTGTGTTGGTGAATTGAGACTAATGAACACATCTACTAAAGTGTGCAAACCAGCTGTTGAAGGTGAGGAATTAGGATTATGAATACTCAGAGGCTCATTGTAACAAGATAGTTTGAATTACATTCTCCCATTCAATAAACACAGAGCGCTTTATGGATCTCAGGTAATCCCAGGTGGTGATGACAGAATAGTGAAGAAACACACAATAAGGGTCTTGGGATGGAGTAGAAAGATTTAGAAAGATGGTTATTATCTCCTGAGAAGCTTGACAGAACTGGTGTCATTTTTACTTTTGGTGGCTTTTGTACTTGTGTGATTATCCCTCTGCCTCCTCATATTGAAGAACTACGGTTCTGAACCACCTCCTGAAGCTGCCTTGCTACCACAGGCTTTATCTAAATACCCTGGTTGTAGAAATTATCACAAGGAGGTTTACACTCCCTAGTATGCCCTTCTAGAAACTGCAGGCAAAAGGCCATTTGCTTACAATAGTGTGATTAAAATTAAAACTCAAATTTGTAATTATAAAGCTTCAGCTGGAAACCAAGTTCCTTCTCCAATTAAGCTTGACTTAGTTTCAATTTTCTACTCTTCAAAATGCTATTAGGTATCTGGGTATTACTATGAAGATGAAATGAAGCAGTTAATATAAAGGTATTTGTAAATTATAAATTTCTAGTCCAAAACAGACATCAATAATTATAATTAATACCATCAATACATCAACTAGTTATGTTAACTTTAAACTATAGATGCAGAATTGAAAGCTTCCTAAGTGGAATGACTTTATGCTCATTTCAGAAACAGACATTTCTGAGATCTAAAATCAAATGAACAATGTGTTGTCCAACTTTCTAAGTACAGCGAAAAATGAACACAAAATGCCCTTCATACCTTTGATATTCTGGCAGGACATATACGCCAACTGGTTGGGAAAGAAGCCCTAAATGTTTAAAACAATAAATCATGCATGTGTTATTTTTTAAGCATTAGAACTATGGAAAATAGTAATTCAATGAATGTTTATAGAAAGTCTACTTAAGTATTGCTTTTTGTGCTGAAGATTCAGAGAATATGACCCAGTTACTATTTCCAGGAGCACATAGCCCCACAAGGGACAAAGTGATGTAAACAGAGAAGCACCGGTGGGCGTTAGGGGCTCTTCTAGGACTGGACACAATGTTCCCAAGCAGCTGGCTACTGATCAAGACCCAGAGGCTGGGAGGGGTGACTTCTGGGCTAACAGGAAGGAAGACAGCATTCCTAGAGCAACGACCAAGTCCACACTGGCTACTGTGCTGTATTTGGGCCAAGGAAGGATGTGAAGGGCTGGGGAGTGAGAGTGAAATTGGAAGGGTAGGTCAAGGTTGTGAGACAGAATTGTGATTTCTATTTCCATATCTGTGTTTCTCCAGCATGTGCTAATGCCCTGATGTGATCCAGGCCTACAGGTAAAGACAGTGGTGAGGCAAGCTTTAGGTATTGTAATCACATAGGAACCCAGGCCTTTCTTACTGATACCTACAGTAAAGAAATGTGAATCATAAGAGTCTGTCACTAGTGTCAACTGAACCCATCAGATACCCAGGTGGCGTGCTACCTACTGTGTGCCTGAACTGCAGAAACATGATCTGACCGTAAACACATCACCCATTCTCATAGAAAGAAGCACGACTATTACACCAAGAGATTCTGGACACCTGGTATGTGGGGAGTGAAGGAACATCTCATAGTGTTCCTGGACCAGCAGCATAGGCATTCCCTGATAATATAAATGGCCTTTTTCAGCCCTGTCCATACTTATGGAGTCAGAAACCCAGCAGGGTGCTAAGAATGAACTTTAACAGGATTTTCCAGGGAATCTGTATATGCTCAGCTATCAGAATATCAGGTAGCCCAGGGTCCCCAGCATTGCACACTATTAAGAACTACACAAAGTCACCTGGTGCTGCTGCAAATGTGTCCCCTTCAGCCTGGTAATCCTTGCCATAAAATATAAGCCAGGGAACTCCTAGAAACTAACATGAGAGCTATTTCACACTGTGACACCCATGCTCCTCACACCGTGTCTTCCAGATGCAGGGTGTGGATGCCAGGAAGCTTTCTGGCTTGACATGGTCTCCTCCTGCCAGCTGTGTAACCATGGGTCAGTGGTTTAATCTCTGAAAATCATAATTTTCTTTTCTCTAAAAAGGCCATAGTTATGTAAAATCCTCTATGGTTTTTGTGAGAGAAAAGATGACTTCATGTGTGGCGAATGCCTGAATGTGTTGAGGATTCACAAACATTCTTTCCTCATCAATAAAGCAGCATATTATGAAATCCCAGTTGGTCATGTAGGTCAGATTCATTAAACCACCATCACTGCCATCACCATGGCTACTGATACTATTAAAACCTTTGTTGCTCCTAACACTGCCATGAATATTACCTCTGTTGCTGCCACTGCTACCACTATTAATACTGGTGCTAGCACTGCTGCTACTGTTCCTCCTGCTGTTACCATTATTACTTCTGCTGCTGCTACTACTACTATTCCTGTTCCTGTTCCTGCTAATGCTCTTACTGTTGCTAGTACCATCATGATTGTTATTACTGTTGCTGTTATTAATACTACTATTATCATTGTTACTACTCTGCTGTCTACACTGCCACTGCTAATACATATCACTTCTACTGGCATTACTGCTTGTGATAGGCGACAGTATGTTTTTATAGAAAGCAGGGCTGCAGCTAAGAAGATCAGAAAGAAGCAGAGGTCTCTAACCTTGACTATCTATCGCCTCTACCATTTTGCAGGTGATCTGTTTTTCATTGATTGCATCAGCAGGGTTGGTTTCCTCTTACCAGGGAGTAGACCGCAGGCACTGTGATTTGCTGTTCTGTCTGGAGGCCTCACTAAGACTCTGCAGGCAGGAACATAAGACATTGAACTCATCCATCTCTGGCCTTTGACATTTTCTTGATTCTGGATTTTGTCTTGCTTACCTTAGTTTTATAGTGAAATTCCTTTTGAATCCCGGTGCTTTAGAAACTGGATGAAAGGGATAGAATCTTTCCCTTCCTTCAGTGGGGGCTGGTCCCTCAGCCTCATATTTCTGGAGATGCTGACAGCCTTATGGCTGCAACCCTTTCCAGTGAAGTTCCAGTTCCAGTTTAGTTGGACTACAGGAGCAAAAGAGGACAAAGAGGGCAGTGGAGATGTGGGCTATTGAATTTTTTTTTTTTTTGCAAGGGGGTCTGGAACTTTTGCTCATAGCACATAGCATCGAGGAATTGAGGTTCATGAGTGTTATTTCTTACTGTCTATGGGGATATTTGAGGTTTATTGTCCTCATTTTACTGATGATGAAGAGTCCCACATGAGATCATGACTCAGCCAGACCAAAGGGCCATAGAATGCTTTTGGTGTTTCTGCCCTTCCTGAACGTAGGTCCAGCCTCCACCTAACCCAGTGCAGAGCACAGAAGTGGCAGGCTACTAGTCAGCTGCACCTCAGGGGCATTATTTCCCTGTGGCCGGATTGTTCTTGTCTCATGTCTTAATCCTAAGTACCTGTTTTGGTGCATTCTTTGTTAAACAATGTATAGGACTCTCCAAACCCTGTGATCTTTTAAATGATACGATAAGAAAAAGGCTCCCAACTTCTTTTTTAAGTGGAACATTTCCACTACCTACCTTCTATTTGCCAATTAAATAAGCGTTTATTGATAGCATTTTTCACCATACCCTATAAGCCACTAACCTCAGAGAGGATTACATGTTAGTCCCTTCAACTCCAGGAGCTTCGGTCTGTGTGGGGCACTGCTAAGTAAGAATGTGATTTTCACCCTGTGAGAAGAAGTCTGGGATTGTGGGTGTCTATATGGGAAACAGAGTGAAATATAGCAAAGCAAACTGCATCAGAAAAGCTCAGCAGTTCTACACATATTGAAACTGAAGGAGGAGTTATAATTCGCCTGGAATGAATAGTCTTCTGCAAGTATGGTGACTAGAGATGAGAGAATCCATGGAACATCTGGGACTACGGAAAAGTATGATCAGACATTAGCATTCGGATATTCCCATAAGAAGTGTTAAGTACTGCCTCTCACACTTCCTTCAATAAAGCAAAATATGGAACCTTTGGCATGCCTAATTTCAGCAAAGCAGGGGACGATAACCTGAGCATCCATTACAGCTTTCCATTACAGTAACAAATACCTTAGATATATCAACTTATAAGGTGGAAAAGTTTATTTTGGTTCATAGCTTCAGAGTTTCATTTCTCTTGGCCCTGTTGCTTTGAGCCTCTGGTGGCATAGTACTCATGGTGGGAGCATAGCATAGAGGAGCTCCATTCACTTCATGGCAGCCAGGGACCAAAAAGAAACCCATGGTCTAAATATCCCTTTCAAGGTTAAATCCCTCCAGGATTCTTAGATCAACTTCCTCCTACTAGGCCTCAACTTTTTTTTTTTTTTTTTTAAGAGAGAGGGACAGTGAGATAGAATCAATTTTATTAGATTTTCATGTTGCTTTCATTGCTCCAACACTTTGTTGTGTACATGGTGCTGGGGTTCAAACCTGTGTCCTCGCGTATGTCAGGCAATCATGGTAAGTGCTGAGCCACCACTCCAGCCCCCTCACAAGGCCTCAACTTTTAAAGACTCCACCACCTCCCAAAAAAGCTACAGGCTGGTGACCAAGGCTTTAACATGTGGGCCTTTGAAGAGCATTCAAGATCCAAGCTATAGCAGGGCACTAATTCACCCTAATATGTATACCACAGTGGAAAAATCCGTACTCTTCTAACAATGTTTTCAGGAAGCTAAGTTAATTTACAAATCTGCAAATTAGCCAAGTTGAGCAGTTTCCAGCAGGGGAGTAATGTCAGCTCACATCCAGAGGTACTCAAGAAAGGGCAGGTTTCCTGGAAGATATGAGAGCGAGATCCCAGTGGTGAGCATTTTAACCTGCACTGCAATGTGGCAATGAAGGGCTATCAAGTTAGCGGCCAGAGGAAAACATGAAGGTGTCTGGGAACAATGCTGCACTACAAGGCACCTGTGTTGCCGCTGATGATTTCTTGTCCTGTTTATTTAATTCCTTCTAATCTACAGGAGCAAATCTAAGAGCTGAAAGCCACATTACAAGCACATTAAAGAGAAGAAACTATGAGCTTCAAAAAGTATGTGTGCTTCACTTATTTGTTCTTTGATGCACAGTGTTATAAAAGTCAAATAAATAAAACAAACACTAAGGTACCAGGGCACTATGTTAATCCTCCAAATTAAAACTATACCTGACATAATCTACTGAATGCACTGTGATTGATTTTCTATTCTGAAAACTGACCATGTAAATGCAGCCCATTTCTTCCAGTGTCTCATTGAGGACACAGAAAAATCATCCATCTAATGTGGCTTCCAAAACATGTGAACTCTCCCGACTCTTTAGTCTCTGACTTTTACAGGGTGTGACTGTGTGGGTCTTGGACAGATGTTCTGCCATTTTGCCAGTTTATGTTTTCACACTTCCTTGTGTGGCAATCAGTGGCACCAGATGTCTAGTTTACTGATTTTTGTCCACTATGATAATTGTGTTGAAGTCAGACTGTTTGGGTCACATAGTCCCAGCTACACCATATAATAGGTTGCTTCTGTGCTTTAGTACTGCTGGTGATCACAAAATACCACCTACATCAATGAAACACATGTTCTGAGGATATGTATTTCATTGATTCAAAGTTTTGTATTGTCACCAGTTGAACTTAAACATAATCATCTGAAATTAGGTTAAAGAACCTCTGGTACCTAAAATAAAGTCCAGATTTCTTGGGTATACATTCTAATTCTACAATAATGTGCTACAATAATTTTATCTGTGATCAGTTTTCCATCTTTATCTTCTGCCTGTGACTAACAGGCATCCTATACTACAGTCATGGGATACTATACATTTTCCATACTTGGACTAGTCCTAGCTACTTTTGTTACTATCCAAAGTTTCCTAAATTACTTTGCTACTATTCATCCTTCTCCAGCAATCTTTTATTGTTCATTCACCTAAACTTAATCTACTTTACTATTTAAGTACTCTGCTTAAAGTTGGGAAAACATTTTTTTTATATAGCAGGGATTAAAATCAGCAGCACTGACCACTAAGCCACATTCCCAGTCTATTTTATTTTTTATTTCCAGACAATATCTCACTAAGTTGCTTAGGGCCTTGCTAAGATGCTAAGGCTAGATTTGAACTTGAGATCCTTCTGCCTCAGCCTTCTAAGCTACTGAGATTACAGTTGAGTGCCATCATGCTCAGCAGGAAATACAGATTGTAATAAGACATACTCCATTATGCCAAAACAGAAATATTCTTGACACCTAGTGAGCAGGAATTCAACCTCAGAAATAATATAACATATTCCTCAATATCTGACAGGGCCAGCTCAAATTTATCCTCCTGGTCACTGAAAAAAAAAATTGTTCCTATTGCTAATACTGCCTTGTTTTGTTTATGATTACTTATTTTGACCTGTGATTTTTTTTATCCATGTGATTTTAGGAATCTTGATGACAATAATGTTTTTCTGTATCAACCACTTAATAAATGAAATTTAAATATTAATAGAATGAATGAGAGTTTATTGTGAAGTTCCTTTAGCCAATTATTCTCAAATTTGTGCACACATCAGAAATACGTAAAGCCTTTTTAAAATGTAGTGAGCTGGATGCCAGCCCCAGAATTTCAGCAGGTCTGAACTGGAGTGTTTCTACAACTTTTCAGGGAATGCTGAGTCTGGAGTCCCTACTTTGAGAATCCCTGTGTTAATGATGCCTTGAGCTAGAAATCTTGCCTGCCTAACCACACTCTGACTGGTTCCAGGTGGTATGTCTCAGTTGACTTCTCTTGTCATGTTGCCTTAAATCGTAACTAAGCAGTGGTGTTTCCCTTGCTTCAATGTTTTAGTTTACTTGGCCCCTTTGTGTATCACATAGAGTTAGATGCCAGACTTCTAGCAATAGAAGTCTGCAGAAGATTTGTTCTGCATTCTGTTTCTGCTCTTGTTAGCATTCACACCTTTGAGAAAGGTTTCTATCAGGATATTGAACAGTTGGACCACCGAGACTTATGGTATTTATTAAATAAGCACATTTTCAGAAATTATTTAAATAAATGCCAAGATGAGCATTAGTCACCTACACAAAATAAGAAAAAAATGTAGTAGTGCCAAGCTTTGAGCAGCTCAGTAATCCACTTGTGAAACCAATCCATCAACAGTTGATATCAACGATATGGGAAAATATCACGATCTTGGAATGTCCAGAGAATAAATTCTAAGTCCTCTGATGTTGAAGGGGATGGAGTGGATATGGATACGAGGAATTCAGACATAAAAATGAATAGAATATTACCCTCCCTTATCCCTCCCTTCCCTTTTATAGCTCTAAAAAAAGGTATTAGATTGTAAAGCATTACATCTTATCTGGATTTAACTCCTGTTACTAGACCAACTTTCTCATTGTCCAGGGTCTAGTCCCCACCTCCACAGATGAGTGGAGACAATCGACCCTTAGATCTCTGGGTAAAGCTGATTTTACTCATCATGATCTCTTCCATAACCATCCATTTACCCTCGAAGGC
>PVKS010049767.1:0-11832 GCA_004027875.1 Aplodontia rufa
GGGAACATTTAAGAAAACAAAAACAATAAAACTATAGCATAATTGTAAAACAGAAACCAGCTGAACTGGAATACTGATATACTCCAAGAACACGAGGCAGCCGAAAGCCCCCTCCCCCACTGGACCTTCAGACTGCTTTCATAGAAGACTGCTCTCTGCTTCAGTGCAGGAAGTTGCTCCTGGAATCCTACACAGAGCAGGCTGGCCTTGTGTTCAGTTTCAGGTTTGTGCTCAGGTGTGATACACCAGAGACGGTTCAGAGGCAGGGACGCCTGTGGCCAGCAATCTTGACATTCGGTCACATGAGAAGCAGGTGGGCAGCTTGCAGACAGGACTCCATGTTGTGATATAAAGAGCTGCAAATGAATGGAGAGGCCTTTTTGTGAAGAGAGAAGTCTAGAGCCTGTGTGTGCAAGGCACAGGGGGCCAGGTGGCTTCTGAAAGCTGAAGTTGACCAGTGATAGATGGGCTGCTTTTCAAGACATGAGTTTCCCTGACCGACCGACCGACCGATCGACCTACCTTTCTTTCTTTCTTTCTTTTTTAAAGAGAGAGGGACAGAGAGGGAGAGAGAAAGAGAGAATCAATTTTATTTAGTTTTTCATGTGACTTTTGTTGCTCCAACACTTTGTTGTGTACGTGGTGTTGGGGCTCAAATACGTGTACTTGTGCATGCCGGGCAAGCGCCATAACTGCTGAGCCACCGCTCCTGCCCCTAGTTTTCCTGTTTTTATAATTGTTTAATGCAACTCGAAAGCAAAGCTGTATTGTAGCTGCTAACTCCAGTCCTCTGCCGTTGCGTTTGCTGTGTAACCATTGCAAGAAGGGATTGACTTTTTTGCTTTTTAATGAAAAATAAACATGATTGTGAACTCAGTTGGGGAAACTGCACAGATGATGAGTGATAGCGAACGTTGGTACTTGATCTCTCACTTTGCAGTGACGGCTACGTTAGGCGCAATCTCCATACCAGCCAGCTGCAGTGACCGCAGAGGGTAGCGATTCCTCAACCTGCATTGCCCTCAGATGACATTGGCCTTGGCTTGTGTGGTTCAGAACATTCTTTCCAACCAACAGGCATGTGGCCAAGACACAGCTGGATATTGATTAATTTTATTTCTGGCTTTTGAAAGAATATGACTGAAGTGTCTTCAACTTTTGGTGGAACACAGAGAACGGGAGCTCTAAGGGGACAATAGAATGGAAATATGTTAGAGCTCGAGCTGCAGTAGGTCTTGGGGGCAGCCCCTCTAGAGTGATGGACTGGCTCTGCTACGTAAGGGCTCCGCCAGGCTCCCCCTACCCAGGACCTAGGTTTTCAGCTTTTTTTGCTAGTCATTTCTCTTGTTACCAGCAGAGAGAGAGAAAAAATAAGATCACATCTCCGAGACACTTTGGAAGCAGTCTTATTTTAGGGTCAGACTGAGCATAAAGTGTCTATGGAGTGTCTCTTCTCAGAAGGCTGCTGTCTGCCCTTAGGAGTTGCAAGCTGATTGGGTACACCGTGCCAGAGAGGACTGTAGGCTGTCAGCAGTGTCTACCAGTGACAAACCTGCCACAATTTCACTCAAAGTCCTGCCGGGTGCTCTGTCTGCTGAGACCTTGTCCTTCCTTCGGGCATCAGTACTGAGAAACATCAATATGACAAAACACCCCTGAGTTTTGGGGTCGTGCCATTTCCGGGTCATCTGTAGTAACCATGAATTGTCATGAGAACAATGTTTCTCCTGTCAAATGTGCTGGACATTGATGTTCATTTGCAGAGATAATTTGACTTAAAATCTCTGGTATTATTTTACAAAAGGTAGAAAAGGCCAGTGAGATGCAGGAACGTTGGACCTTCTTACATAAGGCTTTGGTGGAAACTGAGTCAAGGAAGATGGATACACACTGCTCTTTCGCCTTGCAAGGTTGAGGTGATGGGAAGGTGAACATTCCTGGTCCAGGGAGAATTTCTGTATTTTTCTGTCTCCACTGATCTCCCCACTATTCCTATTTTTCTTTGGAGGAGGAGGCAGGTGGGTAGGAGCCAAATGTAAAAACCAACAGATTTTGCATTGAGAATTGCTGTTGCTGGATGTGCATGCCTGAAACCCCAGCAACTCGGGAGGCTGAGGCAGGAGGATCACTAGTTCAAAGCCAGCCTTGGCAACTTAGCAAGGCAAAATAAAAAGTAAAAAGCGCTGGGATGTGGCTTAGTGGTTAATCCCTGGTACCAAAAATACATTTGCCTTTAGGATTTGCACTAATTTTTTTTTTTTTTAAGAGAGAGGGACAATGAGAGAGAGAAAGACAGAATCAATTTTATTTAGTTTTTCATGGACTTTCATTGCTCTGACAGTTGTGTACGTGGTGCTGGGGTTTGAACCCGAGTACTCGCACATGCCAGGCAGGCGTGTAACTGCTGAGCCACTGCTCCAGCCCCTGCACCAAATATTTGAGTGTGGAATGAACACAGCGTCATCTTTCAGAGAAGGAGGAATGGAGTTAGTAACACGCGTTTAATGTTCTGAGCACCAAAGCAGCACCCGGGGCGAGAGCCCATTGCTTGCCAGGCAGACCCCCAATGTGGCCACAAGGATTCCTGCTCTTGTTCACTCCAAATATGCTTCTGAACGCTGTCCCCATTTTTCTGTCATCTAATATATATATAATTTTCTTTCTTTGTTTCTTTTTTATTTTTGGACCAGCAATTGGACCCAGGGTTGCTTAACTACTGAACAATATCCCCAGCCCTTTTTATTTTTTATTTTAAGGCAGAGTCTCTGAGTTGCTTAGGGCCCAAGTTGCTGGGCTGATTTTGTACTTGCAGTCCTCCTGTGTCCGCCTCCTGATTCGCTGGGATGACAAGCATGTGCCACCACGCCTGGCTTTTTTTCTGTCATCTTAATGTGTATCAACTGTTTTGGTGATGCTTTCTAGTAAGCGGGGGAGCTATTGGGTTTGAAAGTGTACACAGCTTTTACAGAGGTTCCAAAAACTTGTTGCACCTCCCTCTGGGTGATGGGTCCATGGCTTTAAATTCATACCCCCACCCCGCCACCAGCTGAGATAGACAGTTCCACCACGGCCCTGAGCCAGATCTGTGTCAGGACAGTACCCTGCTGGCCACTTGTCATGGGGAGTGAGGTCATTTCGTGGGAGGTCTTGGTGGCATCCTGTGGCTCTCCTCCCTGTGAGACACAATGGCCACAGGTGACAGCACCATCAGAGCTGGAAAGGGCTTTGCAGGATTTGGAGGATGAGGACTGAGGGGTTGTGTTTTGTGTTTTCCACCCGTGTCGCGTGTGACAGTGGCACACTGTTGTCTTTGCTGGGCTCTGCCACCAGCTGGTCGGAGCAGACTCACAGCACGGGCTCTGCCGTCAGCGGCCAGGTCTTGACCGCCTGGTGAGGCAGTTGGAGTAGAGGCTTGGCCCACGGAGGCCTGCAGGCAAAGACTCGTGTTAGGTATACCATATGAGCAGGGGTGTCAGTGAGAAAAGTGAGGCCACCTTTCGAATCTGTTAAGGGTGTGGCATGGCATGCGTTCATGTGGGGCTGTGGACGTCCTTGTCCAAGGGTCTTACAGCGCATATTGACACTTTTCTTCCCCATGGGTAATATTTCCCATGTCTTCAGCATGGGAGCCTAAACGGTAATTTTATAAAACAGTACTTTTATAAAATCGCGTGGATTTAGTGTTCTAGGGACCTTCTTGTTCAAAATCTATTGCAGTCCACATAGACCTTGTATGTGGAGCTTTGGAATGTGCCGTCGATCGAGGGGACTTACCGACAGCCGACTGAGGCATGGTTTGGAGCAGTTATTGAGGAATCGGAAGCCAAGTGGTGGCGCCGTCTGGCTGTGGTCTTGCATGCCAGGAGGCTGCAGCCCAGTGTCCTTTCCCTTGCATCTCCTTGCTTCAACATGTGGTGTGCATCCAGACGTTTCTAGCTGGACCTTCACAGAAACATCAACACATTTCTGAAGCCAAGTTGAATAAAATATGTAGATAATTCAAAATATTATAATGACAGGAAATATCCTGATATGTCCAACAGTGTGGAATCCAGCTAACAGAAACGAGAGGGATGCAGAGATGATCAGCCTCGATTTATTCTTGAGTGAGAGTTAGTATTTATTTGGATCATGGGCAGGAAGTTCCTTCTGACCCTGAGAAGGAGATGGATCACTGGTTATGAGCTTGTTGGACACTTTGCCTTTGACAGAAGAGCTGAATTGGAAAACTACTTTTTTTTTCTTTGCTTAAGATACGAGAGCCTAACTCATCTTTTGGGGGAAAAACTAACCATTTGTCTCACCAGTTCTGTGTGCTCTGGGGTTACTCATCCAAATGCCAACCAGCAGCAGAGGCTTGAGAAGAAGGATAACGGGGAGCAAGAGTGGGGTGTCTGGCAAGCAACCCTTTTAATGCAAATCTTTAGGACCGCACCAGAGGAAGTGGAGGCTGGAAATTAAAATGCAGGCTTCTCAAGTGCGTGTGTGTATGTTTTAATTATCCCAACGCCAAAAAGAGCTTTGTCTAAACAGAGCGGAACCTGTCACGCGCCGTGGCAGGCTGTGTCTTGGAGTCAGCTCAGAGGAGAGCTTTGCATTCTTAACTACCACATTGTCTTTGAATTAGTGTTGGCTTATGACCTTGGCTTTCAGGAACTGTTTTGACAGCTGACAATGATAATGCTAGTTCTCATTTCCATGATAAAATATGTAGTGTCAGGGGTAGGTCTGCAATAAAAATAAAATAAATATTGGTTGTGGTCTCCGAGATACCTTAAGTGTTTATAATTATAATCAGTCTCATTTTTAAAAATGTGAAACATTTTAATTGCCAAATTAGCAGACACTCCTTTAGGTGGAGTTGTGATACAGCTTGACACTTGATAATTCTGCGATGTCTTGCCCATGTCCCGGTCTCTGAACAATTACAGGTACCATGTTCATTCTTGGCTGCCATCTCTGCTAGGGCCGATCCTGTTGTCAGAGGTTCTACATTAGTAAACATGACTTTTCCTGCAAACTCTGAAAGATGGGTCTCGAGTATACTGTGGATACATAAATGCTTTGTTCCAAAGAATAAGTATCATTAGCATAGGATGAATTTATTATGTATTAAATGAAAACTTTATGTAATAGTATCTGTAAGGGGCTGGAGTGGTGGCTCAATGGTAGACCACTTGCTTGCCCTGCACAGGGACCCAGGTTTGAACCCCAGCACCACATGTACAGTTAAGTGTTGGGGAAACAAAGGCCAGATGGATAAACAAAGTTGATTCTCTCTCTTTCACTGACCCTCTCTCTCTTTAAAAACAGTATCTAATATATATATATATTTTTTTTTAAATTTATTTTACAAAAACATGCCTAACCATCTTATCTGAAGCATATTGCCCAGATCTTAACTTTGGGTAACTTTGGCAGTGAGGGTTATAAGTATCGATAAATTAATTTATTTATCTCTGCTTTCATTCTTTCCCACAGTGAGCCTTACTGCCTTTTTACACTGTTCTGTGATAGCATATGCTATGTGAATTCTTGGGTAGGAGCACATATCATGCAAGTAGCAAGTGAACTTTAAAATACCCATTGGAAGCACTGATTCTGTTTCCTGCACACATAAAGACAGGGATGCTTTGAGTAGTGTAGGAGTCTGTCAGTATTTCCTTATTGAGGAAAAGAAGGAAGGAGGCAACCACCCCAGCAGGTGGAAGTGTTAAACTATGTATTGACAATATTTGCTGTAGTTGGCCTGGAACACTATGGTTGCATCTGAATCTAAAGGCCCATGTGTTCAAGCCTAGGTCCTCAGCTCAGTGCTATTGGAGGTGTGGAACCTTTAAGAGGTGGGGCCTAGGAGGAAGTTTGAGGTCACTGGGAGCACAGTCTCCTCCTCTTTCTCTCTTTCTGTTTCCTGGCTGCCAGGAGGTGGAGCAGTTTGCTCCCCACCCTATGTGCTGCCTCGCCACAAGCCCAAAAGCTGTGGGCCCATCAGTCATGAATCCATGAGCCACACTACACCTGTCCTTTGTTTTTCTTTTAAATTATTTATTATTCATTGACATGGACATAGTTGAGGGGATATTAGATTGCAAATTCTCAACAATTCATACTGGAACTTTAATTCTATATAAAGTTACATAAATGATAAGAAATAACAGAACATATGGTTAGATTAAGGTCATCAATAAGCAGCCTTAAAATCATTCAAGTTAAAAAATCAACCCATTAACAGGTAACTCTTCAGTTAAACATCTGAATTCCATAAGCATCTTTTCTTTTTTTTGAAAGAGAGAGAATTTGTAGTTTTTTCATCTGGCTTTCGTTTTTCTTCCATTTAATTATGTATGTGGTGCTGGGGATCGAACCCAGGTCCTCCCCTGTGCCAGGCAAGTGCAATACGTCTGAGTTAACTCTCCAGTTCCCAGTACGCATGTTTCTAAGAGACAGGGTCACAGTCATTTGCTCAGTCTGGCCCCAAACTCCTGGGCTCCAGGGAACCTCTGCCCCAGCTTCCTGAGCAGCTGGGACCACAGGCAAATTCTGCTGTACACAGCTCTCTACTAAGCATTTTTTAACCTTTGGAAGAATCTTACAGTTTCATAAAAACCCTCTTTGAATTCTGAAAAAGTATAGAGATTCTAAACTAGGAACTTTTAGGGTACTGAAGCATAAAAGTAGAAACATCTCAGTTTAAATTATTTTAAAAAATTTTTTTAAAAAGTGAAGGACATTTTATTAAGGATTTTTGTGTTGATGCTCATGAGGGTTATTGGTCTGTAGTTTTCTTTTTTCAATGTGTCGTTGTTGGGTTTTGGTATCAGAGTTATGGTTGCTTCATAAAAGTATTTGGGAGAGTTCCCTGTATTTCAATTTCTTGGAATAGCTTCATAAGAAGAGGTGTTATCTCTTCTTCAAAAGTGTGGTAAAACTCTGCAGAGAATCCATTAAGTCCTGGGCTTTTCTTCTTTGGAAGACTTAATTGCTGTACGGATTTCGGTGCCTGTTATTGGGCTGTTTAGGATTTCAGTTTCATCCTGTGTCAATTTGGGAATGTTGTGTGCGTCTAGAAATTGGCCCATGTCCTCCAGATTTTTGTATTTAGAGGAATATAGTTTTTCAAAATATGTTCTGATAATCTGATTTCAATGTAGTCAGTGGCGATCACTCCATTTTTGTTGGCAATTTGTTTATTTGCTTTGATTCTCACCTTCTTTTAGTTAAATTAGCTGGGGGGATCTGTGAATTTTGTTTAGTTTTTTTGAAGAACCACTTCTTTGTTGATTCTTTTTATTTTTTTAAAATTTTCATTTATTTGTTTATTTTGGTACTTGCATTTGAACCCTAGGGTGCTTTGCTGTTGTGCCACATTGCCCCCTGGTTTTTTTTTTTTTTTTTAATGGGACAACACCTGTCCTTTTTTTTTTTTTTTTTTTAAAGAGAGAGGGACAGTGAGAGACAGAGAAAGAGAGGAGCAATTTTTATTTAGTTTTTCATGTGACTTTCATTCCTCGGACACTCTGTTGTGTATGTGGTGCTGGGGTTTGAACTTGCGTACTTGCACATGCCAGGTAAGCGGCTTAACCACCAAGCCACCGCTCCAGCCCAACACCTGTCCTTTCTAAAAGTCCATCGTCTCAGATGTCTTATTACAGTGAGGAGAACTGACTAACACTAGTCCCAGCTGTGAGCCTGCAGTGCATGAAGTGCTGGAAGGGAGTGGAGCCAAGGGCACAGGAGCACAGGACAGTGTCCTTGTCCCTAAGCTATGTATAGCCTTGCTGGCGCGATGAGGCCCTCTGAGGCAGTGAAGACCAGCTGCGGCCCGCTGCTGAACTGCACAGTCCAGGCCACAGGAGCACGTTCACGGGGTGATGCAGACTCTGTGTGGGTGCAGGGGAGGTGGAAGGGAAGATGAGCGGGACAGGAGTCATCTGGGAAAGGTGTCCATGTGGCTCTCTGCGGTCTTTCCCCTGGAGAGGGGCAGGTGCCTGTCCTTGCAGAGGTCTTCTGCTCAGCAGAGCCCGGTGCTCTCAGCTTTTTACCTTGTGTGTTGGTTCTGTGAGAGCGAGCGAGAGGGAAGCTCCAATAGCTAAGTCTGGGTGCCGCCTGCTGTGGGTGCTCAGAAAGCTCTTTCCCTCCACGTCTTCATCTGTGGGGTCTGAAGATGGGGGCTGAGCTGTGCAAAACTAGGCAGCTAATTCCAGCCCAAAGCCAGGCTGTTACATATAATCATCAATATCTGCAGCGCTCTGCAGAGAGTGGTGCGGGTCATTGTGAACAGCCCTCTCCACTTTGTGCTCATAGAGAACTTTCCAGCATCATTTAGCCAGAGTGCCTGAGTTCCTTCCATGGTCAGATGCCTTTTCTGAACAATACGCAGTTTGTGTTGCAATGAGAATACGTGGTTTTGACCCTGAATGTAATTCCTGTGAAAGCCCATTAGACTGATGTTGTTTCACGAAGGGGGTTCCTATCTCAAAGTCACAAGGATCTCCTACTTGGGTTTTATCAATTTTTTTTTTTTTTTTTACTGACCATAGGGTAGACATAATTTGAAACTTTTTTTTTTAAGAAAGGGGGAAGGGAGAGAGAGAGAAAAAAAATCAATTTCATTTAGATTTTTGTGTGACTCTTGTTGCTCTTAGACTTCATTGCATACGTGGTTCTGGGGTTTGAACTCACACACTCGTGCATGCTGGGCAAGCGCCACAACCGCTGAGCCTCCACTCCAGCCCCCATAATTTGAAACTTAAACTAAATATTTGTTTCTTTAAGTCCTGAACTCACAACAAATTGTGGCTCATCCTATAGTCAGTGAATGTTCTACAAGGAACCCCTGTTACTTCTTGAGTGAGCTGGAGCCTGATTTCTTCCTGGCGGTGTTTTTTATTCATGGGATGACTCAGGTTTGTCTATGGAAAAACCCAGACTTGCTGGGTTTTTGATCTTCTGAAGATCAGTATTTCTTTACCCCTGGCTTGACCATTGTAGGATATCAGTTCTTAGAGATCAGGATCTGGAATATATTTGTTTGATATTGAAAATTTCAACAAAAGAAAATCCTTCTGAATAAATATGAGGGTGGTTTGATCTTTATCGGCTGAATTCTTTGGCCTGATCTCTCAAAATAAAACAAAAATTCATAACTTCTTGCTTCCTATAGCAAGAATCTGTGGGGTTCAAGTTCTGTTTTAAGGCAAGTGTGATAGCCATTGTCCATAGTTCCTGAAACTGTAAAGACTTCTGTGGGAGCCTGGGTTGTGGCTGAGCTGCAGGACTGGCATCGGGGTGGTTTTTGTTGGTTAGGTCCCTGAGGTCACCATTGGCCACAGGGCTCTGAGTGAGGTGCAGAATGGTTTATCCCAGATGCAGTCATTATGTCTGTGAAGTCATCCCAGAGGTGGAAGGAGTTTCTTGCTTACCTGCTGCGGTCCTGTCCGATGGCCAAATTCCTCCTCAGTTCCCCTGACAGGTCGTCACTGGGCCTTTCTCCAGCAGCTAAGGTGATGGCTACTTACTGTGTCATGGGGTGGCCCATTTCAGATTTTCTCAGTTTTTCATTATCAATGAGCTCCCGAGCATTGCTGGGAGCCTATCTGCCACACTCATCACCCTAGAGTCCTGGTGTAGCCATTAGAGCCACGTAGAGTAAGAACAGTCCTGTTCGGACCACGTGGAGGTCCTCTGGGCATGTGAGGGCAGCATACGTCCCTGCTGAATCCCCACCTGTGGAGAGAGGAATCTTAGATAAACTGCCCAGGGCTGGCAGAAGCCCCGGGGGTTTGGAAAGTGGCTGTTGGAGGGACCTGAGTAGAGGGCAGATGGACAGACTGGACCGGCACCTCAAGGTCATATTGTAAAGGGCTCCTGCACTCACACAGGAATTTCCCCCTACCCCATGGGTGCTGGGAGCACAGTCCTGGACAGAGGTGTTCTAGGGATTGAGAGGTTGAAGGACACCGGTGGTGGGAGAGCAGGGTCTGCGGTGACCATGCCTGTTGAAGTCAAAGATTATAAGAGGAGAAGGAGCTGCTCTGGGAGGAAGGATCTCTTTGGTGTGTTCAAAGGTGTCTATTTGGGATCTCTGCACTTGACACTGACTGTCTACATGGTAGCTAGTGGTCAAGGACTTGGAGCTCAGGAAAAGGACTTTGCACCTGGTTTGGAAGTCATTAGGACACAGGTGCTGTAAAGTGGGGTCTGCAGAGGAGACAATAACAGGCCTGATTGTCAGACTTGGGGACACCAGCGCTCAGGGCTGAGCTGAGGAAGAACCAGAATCAAAAGAGAGGAAGAGCAGGGCTGTCAGGAGGCCACCAGAGAGGGCAAGGACCTGGATGGCAGGCGTGAGCGGGCTGAGGGGCACAGGTGTGTCATGAGGCGCTTTTGGTGTCGACAGTGTGTGCCTCCCTGGCCTGGCCCATCTCAGCTGTGTCCTCTTTCTGCAGGAGCTGCAGTTACTGATGGCCTAGCCCACACCAGAAGTTCATTTTAGAATCCGTTGTTAAGCTGAACTGACATGAGGCAGTGTTCCCACAGAGAGCAACTCTGATTTTGTCCATCTGTCCAGGTGCATGCGAGCCCGCTCCGTGCCAGGTGCTTTTCTGGGTGCCTCCGTGGTGTGTGCTTCTCCAGGGCTTTCTCTTGGGTTGGGGACCAGGTTTTTTGGGAACACCTGAGGCTGAGGAAGGTGCTCCTGGTGAAGGGCCTGTTTGAAATTCGCGTGGATGACGGATTCCTAGCCTCATTTGTGCCACCCTTCAGGGTCCTCCTTGCATCACTTTGGAGCTAAAGCCGCTGTAGTATTCTACTTCTGTGTTCCTCGCTGCTGGAGGAAACAGGACGCTGGGAAAGTCGGATCGGTCTTGGGGAGGGCAGTGGGAGGCCAGGTCTCCTAGAACCCAATGGTTGCTGTTCTGGCCAGCCCATTAGCACCTCTTCCTGTTTTTTTTTTTTTTTTAAAGAGAGAAGGACAGTGCATGAGAGAGAGAATCGTTACTGAGTTTTTCACGTGGCTTTCGTTGCTCTGACACTTAGTTGTGTATGTGGGTGCTGGGGTTTGAACCCGTGTACTTGGGCATGCTGGGCAAGTACCCTAGCTGTCAAGCCACCACTCCAGCCCCCTTCCTACCCAGTTTTATTTCTTTATTCTTATTACTTATTTATTTTATGTTTTGCGGTGCTGGGGATGGAATCCAGAGCCTCACCTGTGCGAGGAATATACTGCCACTGAGCCCCATCCCCAGCCCTCTTTCCCCATTCTGACCTGAATCTGTTCGCGTGGAAGAGCGCTGGGACATCGTGTGTCCATTTTCAACCTTCCTGAACTGCGTAATTGGGAGAGGTCGGAGAGCGAGCTGGCTCTCGTTGCTGGGTTGTAGTTCCTGTTCATTGTTCGAGTAGGAGCTGACTGCACAGCTCCTGGACATGGTCACATGGCCCCAGGTATTCACTTGGGGTGGGAGGTCATGAGGGTGCTGTAGCTCTGGCCTTGCCTCCTGGAGGCACTGCCTTTCAGGTGAGCAATGTGGCTCTGAACTGCTCTTTGTCTAACATCACAGCCAGAGCAGAGCCTCTCTGTGGTCTTACCTGTCCGTGAAGGAGAGAGCGGTAGAATTATGTGACCTTAGGAAAAGACCAGCCTCATAACAGAAGTGTGTGCGTCCATCACCAGTCTGGTTGTGCCAAAGAATCGAGTACATGGCGATGTTCCTTGACAAGACCCCCCCCCTTCTTCTTCTTTCTTCCTTTCTCCTTCTCTCTTCTCCTTCTCTCTCCTTCTCCTCCTTCCCCTCCTTCCTCCTCCTCCTTCTCCTCCTTACTCCTTGTCCT
>PVKS010049768.1:0-11835 GCA_004027875.1 Aplodontia rufa
GCCTGGAATTTCTGGGGAGCATACAGCCCTCTGTTTTGCATGTGGCATGTTCTTGGCTTTTGTGCCATTCTTGTGTCAATCAAGTCAGTGCCTTGGAATCCTCTATACCAAATTTGATATCCCCTTGTTTTTTAAATCAAATTTTTATTTCTAAGAACTCTTTCATTTTCTTTTATAACCCAGAAATCTCTTTCTGAACATTCCAACTATCCTACCTCAATGTTAGATTATAGTATACTATTATACAGGGTGCCAAACTAAAATATAGGAGAGCTAAGTGATTGGGGGTGGTGGTTAACAGACTGTTCAAGTCACATTTGTGGAACTGTGGGGGAAACTAAGTTCCTGAAGTGATGATAACCACCATCTCATTCAGCAATTGGCAAACTTTACAAAGGATCTGAAAGCATATATTTTAGATTTTGTGGGCTGCATTTTGCCCTGAAGTTTTTCTTTCCTCAATGTGGCTAAGAGTTTGCAAAGTTCAAGAACAGAATTCATTGAAGTTCTCACGTACAATAGTGTGTTAGCTTTCTGTCACTATAACCAATACCTGAGGGAATTGCCTTATAAAAAGAAAAGTTTTCTTTTGGCTGACAGTGTTGGAAGTTCCACTCCATGCTGAGTTGAACTCACCACAGTTGTGTTCATAGCGAAATAGCATGGCAGCAGCTTGCAGCCGAGCAACATTCATCTCATGGCTGGGAGGTGACGAGAAAGCGTATAAGGGACAAAGTTCCACAGTCCTCTTCAAGGGTGCGACCTAAAGAACTTCCCCTGGGCCCTAACTAAGGTTCCACAATCTCCCAATGATGCCACTTTCCAGAACATGCCTTTAACCCAAGGCCATTAGGGAACCTTGAAGAGTCAAAGAATAGCAGAAAGGCTGACTCTTGAACAATTTTCTTACTGATGAGTTCACAGTGGCTGGATCCAAAGTGCACACAGGGAACCTGTCTTTCCCCCTTTGAATCCCCACAGTCTCCCCCTGATCTACCTTCCCCTGAAGGAAGATTTCTGCCCATCCTTGGTCCCTCTTTCTCAACATATGTGCATGCAAATCCTGTTGATTGCTTGTCCTGACTTCTTGGTGATCATTCAAGGCCTGGCTGTCTTCTTTTTAGTGAGCTCTTTATGGGCCATAGGCCTATTTGGGTTTTTCCGTTTGGGTTTCTTGCAGCTTTCTCTGAGATCTAAACCTCCAGTTATGCTATGCACATAGTCTGGAAAGGGAAATAGATATCAGTCATTCACCCAGTTAGTATTTGTTGAGTGCATTCAAGATCTCGTGAATAAAATAGCAAACAAGACAAGAACTGGTGAAGTTCTGAAAATACTGAAGTATTTTCAAGCCTCTACATTTAATTACCCACCTTATCAAATCAATGAAATAATAAAGATTTGGCCTTTACTTACCATTTCAACAACCTGTACTCACTTCTTCAGGTGGTTTGTATCCCTCTGTCCCCATTAAACACTGATATTGTGATCTTCCAACACTTTTTCATTTTATTTCTCAGAATATTTGCAATGTAATGCTATTTCCACTCATAGAATGAAAGACATAATCTATTCTAACAGATTTCTTGTAACAAGGTAATAGGATTAAGAAAAGGAGGGCATTCCACATAATACAAATCCAGTTCACACAATAGACTGATTTTACAAGGTCTTCTTCATTTTGTGCACTTTTTCATTGCACAACTATTATTACATAAAAGATTGTGTTGTTTATTTGCTACAGTGTAGCCTATGATTTTGGCAAGTGCCCTGGTCTTTCTGATCCTCCAGATTTTTTCTGTGAATTTACAAATAACAATAGCTAGCTCAAAGCTTGTTGTGAGGAATAGTGAAGCGTTTCTTTAAAAGGCTGGCATGTGATCAATGTTCAATAAATGATTCCTGATATGTTTACTGTCCAAATGCTTTTTTTACCCTGCAATTTGAAGGAGGGGTGATTATTGAAACACAGGCAGCACAGTGCTGATTTGGAATAAGATATATGTCTGATGATTCTCAGTAAATGAATAAAAAGGAATGATTATGCAATAGATGCTTTAGATCAGTATATGACATCACTGAATCTTTTTTCTGTTAAGAAGAATGTACACCCGTATTCACCTTAATGGGCATATTTGATATTTTTAAGGTAAAGCCCAACAAAGCCACAGCTAATTCATCTTAAAAATCTCTGGTTTATTTCTTTCTTTCTTTTCTACATGGGGTTGAAGCCAAGACCACTCTACCACTGAGTTACATTCTTACCTCTTTTTATATTTTATTTGAGGCAGGGTCTCACTAAGTTCTTGAGGCTAGCCTTTAATTTGTGATCCTTCTATCTCCATTGCCTGAGTTACTGGGATTATAGGCATGCACGATAACTCCTGACTGGTTTGAATGCTTATTTTCACCTTCTGCTGTCTGCATACATGGATGTAAGATAAAGAAAATATCATAGCCTCTCGACAATAATAATAGTTTCATTGCAATTGTATAATGTCAGCTTGATTGGGGTGAAAATAAAGATGTTTGTTTTGACTCAGTATTACCTTTCATGATTTGTATCACTGATATCACAGCATCAGTTCAAAACCAAGCTTAGAAATTTGCAGAGTCTACTAAATTATGGGAAACAACAAATAAGGAGGCACTATGCATTCTGATGGGGGAAGGATTTGCTCACTTGGGCACCTCGGGCTAATGCAGAGCAAATGGATGACAAATACAGTTTGGTGTAGATAAATGTTGAATAATGAGTTTCAAAATTCCGACTGAAGAGAAGGAATGCCTAATGAATTGGAAGTGCTTTAACACAATGAATCCAAGAAAATTGGGGAGTTATTAGAGGGGATGTTCTGAATGTGCAATCTTGAACGGTTTCTTCTTTGAAGTGAAGGGCAGATGTGGTCACCAGAAGCAACTAACACTTTCTAGAAATCAGCACTTCAGGGAGCAAAAGAAGTAGGAATTTTGCAGGCCTATATGCACTTAATTTCTGCTGTCATTTTCCAAAGTTACATGATTTGAGACAATTCCATCATTCAATCTGAATCTTAGTTTTTCCATCTGAAAATGGGAAAAGTAATATTTGCCAAGATTTGAGATATAGTAGAGTCAGATGAATACTGTGTAAATGTCCCTGATCAGGTGCTATGGGGCACCACCCACACTGGAGACACCATTGATTTTGTACATTTGTGACAGTAATGGTAATAAGTAGGCTGAAAGGTTCATTAATATGCTTAAAAGTACTTCTAATATAAGGAGGGAAATACATTGAAAAAAGAGGCACAGTTATTCTAAATTGCCACACCTCCCCATTGGAGCTGGCAGAAGTCCAGCATACTCCATGGAAATTGCCCTGCCCAGTGCCAGGAAATGCTCAGTACAGCAGCCAATTTGGGGTAAGATGGGGCTGTCTCTATTTGCAACCCCATCAGTGTTGACAATTCGGGTGGATAAGAGAGGACTGCCTCAGCAGGGAGCAGAGGGAAGCTAGGGGATTTTAAAGGGTAACTTAATCCCTGAGGGATCACAGGAAGAATGAACCCAGGTGGACACTGTCCTTCTCAATGGCCTTGAAGCATAACCCCCTTCCAGTGCAAGGTTACAACAGTCAATTTACAAATCTGGCTCTTTGCTTGGAGAGTGGGCTTCTTTAAAGGCTAGGAGTAAATCTCCCTGCCCCACTCTTTTCACAGGGAAGTGCCTGGAGCATGGTGGACGCTGGGAACATTTGTTCTAATGGATTATGAATGAGTCTCACCTTTGCTGCTTATAGATGAGGTCAATGTTGTATTCTAGGATTAGCTCTTTGAACTTGTCATTTTTGTTTGTTTGTTTTTGATTTGTGTCCGTGAACATTTGTTGAATGCACACTGGGTGACAGTTATCGTAGCAAGCATTTTTCAGTTTATTTAATTTTTGAATCGACCTTACAGGATAATCACTATTATTCCATTTTCCAGATGAGTAAGTTAAGCAAAACTGTAACTTGACCAATACCACGTAGCAAATAAATAACAGAGATTAAAAATTAAATCCACCTGCCCTCAAACTGTTCTTTTGTTGTCGCTGTTGTTGTTTTCAGACAGGGTCTCACTAAGTTACTCAGGGCCTCACTAAGTTGCTGAGGCTTGAACTTGGGATCCTCCTGCCTCAGACTCAACAGAAACTGGGATTTTAAGCATGCACCATTGTGTTTGGCTCTAAACTGCTCTTAACTACTTTTCAGGGCTGTCCTGGGCATTTTACTTTTAAAGCTTAGCTGAGGAGCTGGGGTTATGATCAGTAGTAGGGCACTTGTTTAGCATCTGTAAGACCCTGGGTTCAATCCCCAGAATCAAAAACAAAGTCAAAAGTTATGCTGATACTTTCCCTGATATGTATATCACTTCACTTTCTTTTATTCTATTACATAATTCCCAAGCAAATCCAATGTCCTTGTGCCCTTGCCATGGGTAATTCAGTGTTCATTATTTGTCTTTAGTTCCAATTTGTGCTTAGATGAATAACCTATCCAATCAGCCTCAAACATTTCTCTGTTATATATCTGCCCATCAAAATGCAATCATATATCCATATGGGGATCCCACTGAAAGAACTAAGGGAAAACTTATTTGGGGAAGAAATGTGCATGAGAAAATAGAAATTGATGGCTTCAGTCTCATGCAAAATAACAAAAAAAAAATACCTCCAATGGTTTCTTCTTGCCAATTTATTCAACAACATTGCTTACAACTCAACATCTACCTCTGTGAGTTCTAGAAACCCATTTCTTTCTTATCACCTGACACAAATTCTTTTGCTTAGCCCTCCCTTACCCATCTTCCTAATTTGCTTGTGCATTCTTGAAACACAGGAAGTAATCATACTCATTTAGATGAATAATTTGGTGAATTTCAGGCAAATTTGGGCAGACCGTTTTTCCCCCTGTACCCCCAAATATGCCAACTCTTTTCATCTATCCACATTATTTGTGTAACTGTATCATCCATCTGCCTCTCTGCCACACATACATGAAGCATCACTAACAGCAATGAGAATTGAGTTGTTCTTTTGGTGTTTATAAAGCACGTCCACATATATTATCTCACCAGTCTCACAACATCCTTTGGGAGAAAAATGGTCATGCATTCTTCTTTGTCAGTGGAATCATGTAGAGATTGGATGATTTGCTCAGGAAGGGAATTGCAGACTAATGAAGCAAATCTCTGCTTGGGATTCTGACATGTATTTTTGATTACACAGTCCACGCTTTCAAGTTCTGTCATGCATTCTCACCCCAATTCCATCTCCGCCCTGAAAATTTTGCTTTCCAATTACCTTTTTATATCCAGTGGTGACTCCAAGAAGGATCTGCTTCAGTTCCCCAAACTTGTTACGATATTAACAATCAATTAATGAATAAAGTAAAAAAAAAAAAACGAGAATGCCTGCTCTGTAAACACATATTAAAACAAATCCTTTCCCTTGCCCACATCCCATCCTACTCACCTTTGAGTCAGCTGCCCTTTGAAGACTCCCTACATCACTAAAGCCTGTGTGATCTGAACCACGCTGGGTCACCTAGCAGGCAGCACCTGGAGTGAATGATGTGGTCCTGTGTCAAAATTCTCTCCATGTTCTTCCAGGAAAAGAGTGGAAACAATTTCTGACATGGATAACCACAGCAGGGGTGGAAGAAGGAGCACAATTTAAGGCATTAACAGTAATAAATATTATTTATTTAATAATATTTATAATAAATAATATTTACTGAGTACTTAGCCTGTGCCAAAAGTTCTTTTTTTTTTTTTACGAGAGAAGGACAATTAGAGAGAGAGAATCAATTTTCATTGAGTTTTTCATATGGCTTTCATTGCTCTGACACTTAGTTGTGTACGTGGGTGCTGGAGATTGAACCCATGTACGCAGTCATGCCAGGCAAGCTCTGTAACCCCCGAGCCACCACTCCAGCCCCCTGTCCCAGAAGTTCTAATGCTATTTTTTGTGTCAGGTTATTCTATCTTCAAACCAATAGTAAGAGATGATTATACCATTATTATCCCCATTTTAACAGATATGGAACCTAAAACAGAGACTCAAATGTGTCCAAGAACAAAACTTCAAAGTGTTAAATTTGGAATTTATGTCCAGGCAATCCGGATTCTGAGCCTATGCTTTACAATAATACCTGTGCCTTGGATAAGTGATAATTGGAAGGGAATAAGAAACTTGCGCAGAAGCCAACTTGAGGAATGACTTGTGCCTTAGACAAGTCAACTTTATTCCTTTGGGAAACATCAAAGAGGGGGAGCACAGGGTCAGAAACTGCTGCAGTTATATCCCATGCATCACAGAGTTGAGCCTGTCTAAGCATCAGGTATCAGCCCAAGGATATTGCAGCAATGATCCCGTTAACAGCAGGAATCATCATAACTTCTACCATTTATTGCATAATTACCATGGCTCTCAATGTCTCCCTGTTTTCTGTGGAAAGAGCCCCAGCTCTTATGTGCAACACTCAGGAAACTTCACAGTGTATAATTTGCTGATCTGTTCAGACTTATCTCCCACATCTCTTGCATCTCTTCTCACACTAATAGCTTTGATAAAATCAGTGGAGCCATCGTCACCCTGTACCATTCAGTTTGGAGGCTTCATTTACACTCTCCACCTGGCATGCACTGTGTTCCCTCTGTACCTAAAAGCTCTTTCAGCCTCCATTCAACTATTTGTTGATCCAGGAGGCTTCCTCTAAAGACACGATGAGCTGCGATGCTACCTGGATCCGTAGAAATCCAGGCACTTATGTCTGGCTACGTACCGTTATGGCTTGGATATGTGGTATCCTGCAAAATCTCCTGGGTTAATGCAGGGTTGTTCAGAGGTGAAGCAAAAGGCTTGTGAGAGCAGTAACCTAATCAGTCCATCCTAGTTTAAATGGAATAACTGGATGTTAACTGTAGAGGGATGGGGTGTGGCTGGAGGAGGTGGGTCACTGAGGGCAAGCCCTGGAAGGGTGAATCCTCTCTGGGACCCATTCCTGCTGCCTGCTTTCTGTTTCCTGGAAGCCATGAATAGAGCAGATTTCTTCCACCAAGCCTTCCCCCATAATTCTCTGCCTCACTTTCAGCCCAGAGCATTAGACTGAAACTCTGATAAAATGAGCCCAAATACACTTTCTGTCCTCTAAGTTGATCTTGTGGGGTTAGGGTCACAGTGTCTTCCAGTCCAGCAGAGTACCTGGCACATAATATGTAAAACACAAACTAAATTGTTAACAGTCCCAGTGTGGTTCTCATATTACAACTTTAACCTCAACATGACCTCTTAAGTTTGACAGCATTTCTGACTTTAAAGTGAAGTAATAAAGTAAAATACATATAGTAAGTAATAAGTAAGTGATCAATTCACAATTCAAAACTGTCCATATTCAGAGTCTGACACTGGTTCCTAAAGCTGTATATTGCACCACACTGATTTTCATGTGGCCTTTGTTGCTCCAAGACTTTGTTGTATACGTGGTGCTGGGGTTTGAACTCACAAACTCACACATGCCAGGCAAGCGCTGTAATGACTGAGCCACCACTCCAGCCCCTCACACTGATTCTCAATAGAAGACTTGACAGCTAAAATTAGGAAAGCTCAGTGTAAAATTCAATAATCATGGTTCTTGGAGCTGGGGGTATAGCACAGTGCTAAAGCGTGAGATTAGCATGTGGGAGACCCTGGGTTCAATCTCCAACACACACACACACACACACACACACACACATGAACAAACACAGATATAATTGAATGTAATTGTAGTTCTTGGTTCATTGAGCTGAAAATAGAATAGGGGACATTTGAAGATATATGAAGTAGTCCCTTCCTATCATCCATGGTTTATCTTAAAATGGCATGGCCCATAGAACTTGGCCAATTCTGGATCACAGGTATAGTAAGGGAGGTAAGAAAATTGTGGGATGAGACACAATAATGATGTCACTGAGGATAATGAAAAATTATAGTCAATATTTTTGACCACTTAGTATAAGATATTAAGGGTTTTACCTGCTTTACTGTGTGGTACTATTCTATCCTACCAATACATTCTGTCTTCATTTTCTTTTCTTGGATGAAAAAAATAAGAAAAATTTAGTGACTTGTCCACATTTGCCCTGCCAGTCTTCCCTCTGTATCCACGGTCTCTAGATTCATGGACTCAGCCAATTACAAATAGAAAATATTAGAAAAAAATGTGTCTACAGTGAACATGACAGACATTTTAGTCATCATTCCCTAAAATGCAGTATTGTAACTATTTACCTAGCATTTGCATTGTTTTCAGTGTTATAATTCATTGGGAGAGGATCAAAATTATATGAAAAGATATGTACAGATTATATTGCAAATTCTGACTTTTTAAAAATTTTTTATTCAGAAATTTATTTGTTGAACAATCACATAAACTTCTAACAAAATAATATAATGTATATATAGATTCTGAAAATTAGATTTACCCGAAGAGCCTCCCCCCAATTTCCCACCCTTATCCCTCCCCTCCCCTTCCCAAAACATCTCTAAAAATGTTTTAGGTTGTATAACATTACACCTTATCCATATTTAAAAACATGATACTAGACCTCCTTTCTCAATGGCCAGGGTCTAGCTCCAGCCTTCACAGATGAGTGAAGACATTCCGCCCTTGGTTCTCTGGGTTATGCTGATTTCACTCAGCATAATTTCTTCCATAGCCATCCATTTTCCTTCAAAGGCAGCAATGTCATTGTTTCTAATTGCTGATTAAAATTCCATGGTATATATGTACCAATGTTTTTGGATCCATTCATCCACTGAGGGACATCTGGGTTGTTTCCATAATTTAGCTATTCTAAATTGAGCTGCTATGATCACAGATATTGCTGTGTAGCTCTAATGTGCTGATTCTAAATCCCCTGGAAAAATACCCAGGAGAGGAATAGCAGGATCATATGGTGGGCTCATCCCTAGTTTTTTGAGGATTCTCCACACTGCTTTTCAGAGGGGCTGTACCAGTCTGCAGTTCCACCAACAGTGTATTAGTGTGCCTATCTCTTCACAATCCCTCCAGCATCTATTGTTGTTATTTTCTTCATTTTTGCCAATCTGACTGGCGTGAGGTGATATTTTAATGTAGTTTTCATTTGCATTTCTCTGGTTACCAGTGATTTAGAGCACTTTCTCATGTATTCACTGGCTTGATAAATGTCCTCTGTTGAGAAGTTTCTATTTAGTTCTTTGGCCCATTTATTGATTGGATTGTTTGTGTTTTTGTAGTTGAGGTTTTTGAGGATTTTGTAGATTCTTGATATGAGGCCCCTGTCAGAGGAATCACAGCCCAGTATTCTTTCCATTTCTGTAGGAAACCTTTTGACTCTTTTGATTATTTCCTTGGTGGTGCAAAAGCTTTTTAGCTTTATGGCATCTCAATCACTGATTTTTGACTTTACTTCCTTCACTCTAGGAGACATTGAGAAAGTCTTTGCCTACTCCCAAATGTTGAAGTGTTGGACCTAATTTGTCTTCCATCAGAAGGTAGCTGGTTTAATTCCTAGCTCCTTGATTCATTTTGATTTGATTCTCGTGCAAGGAGAAAGATATGGGTCTAATTTCAACTTTCTGCAAGTGGCTGTCCAGTTTGTCCAGCACCATTTGTTGAAAAAGCTGTCTCTCCTCCAAGTACTATTTTGTCCCCCTTTGTCAAAAATCAGGTATTTGAAGATTTGAGGGTTTTTTCAGGGTCTTCTGTTCTATTCCATTGGTCTTCTTTCCTATCTTGAGGGATAGTAGCATCCACAGATTTTTGTATCTCTAAAGGGTGTTGGAACCAATTCCTGCAGTACCACAGAGCAATGTACTAAGCAGAAAAAAACGGATTTCAAACTCAAACTCAGTCTGGCATCAGATGCCATAAACATAAAGAGAATCCTCTACTTTCTTGATTCTCTTCATCTCCACTGAGATGCTGTTTTCCTGGCATGTCAACCTGGAGAACCAGAGCAGGAAAGTAGTGAAAGTCCTCAGGCAAAGTTCAGTTTAGCCAGACATGCAATCTGTGTTCAAATCTACTTTAGAAATTTCCAAGGAGAATCCTAAGCATTATTGTGCCATACTTTTAATAGATGATCTAGCTTGGGGGTGGGTGCTATAGAATAAATCCATAACAGTCTTTTCTACGCTTATAGGATAGATCCTCAACTTCAGATGAAAGATGATTTCATTCAACTCTTCATTCTGTTCAACCCTAATAAATCCACGCACCAGAATGTCTGGAGACTGAGCCAACTGCTCCTGAGGTTTGGACTAAGACAGAAACAGGAAGTCGATGTTAATGACCCTGGGTTCCTAAATGGCCACTCCACATTGATCATTTAACTCAGGCTTTTCTCCAAGTTAAAAAGGTTGATTATATTAGACATGTAATCTTTCTTTCTTCCTTCCTGCCTTCCTTTCTTTCTTTCTTTTAAAAGAGAGAGCGAGAGAGAGAAAATCTATTTTATTTTTAGTTTTTCATGTGGCTTTCATTGCTCCGAGACTTCATTGAGTACATGGTGCTGGGTTTGAACTCAGGTCCTCGTGCATGCCAGGCAAGTGCCATAACCACTGAGCCACCACTTCAGCGCCATAGACATGTACTCTTTCTAATGTGAATCCAGAATTCTGGCTCATATGAACCAAGACTACCTCATGCCTGATTTTTCTCTATCATGAGCTGAAGGGTCTCACATGGTGTGTCACCAACAAGTCACTCCCTGCTCCCGAGAAGCTTGCCCATAAGTCTTCTAGGGCCAACTGTAAATGTTAAAACAGCCATGGCTTCCACATACACTGAACTCCTAAACACTGAGCTTCCTGATTCCTTCTACCATTCCCTAAATAAGAATTAATTCTCAAGGAAGCAAAACACGTTGTTTATAAAAATGTGACCTTTGAGTTCTCTTCTGCAAATATTAAAAGCAATACCAGAGTCATAGGAACTAATCCAAGTCCCTGGGGCCATTTTTCAAAGAAATAAAAAAATATCAAGTAAGCCACTACATGAAATAAATGAAGAAACTACCAGCTGAAATTGCTGAATAATACAATAAAGAAATGTAAATCATCCTCAAGGGATAATTACATCCTAGACTCTGGCTGATTTTGCAGAGAAAAAGAGCACAGGGCCAGAAGTTAAGTGGACAGGGTCTTCATCCCAACTCTGCCATTCTTTGGCTTTGTGCCCTCACCACAGGCAAGCTACTCAATCTTTGGGGCCTTGGTTTGGCTTACTTTTTTTATTTTTTGCTTCAGAAAAATATGGCAAACCAATAGTAGTCACAGAGCAGACCTGGAAGCAATGAGAAAGCTAACTATGCTCTGTCACTCTAACCTCATTACTTTAAATAAAATGAGAACCAATCCCCATGTCACAGGTCCAAGAATGGAGTTTTTTTCTCTCTGAGGAAAGTTGGTTGTATTAATTAGGTTTTCAAAAGTGGACAAAGGAACCTACAAGAACAACACATTTTGGTGCAAAGTTTGAAAGGTTTGAGTTTATAAATGACTGACTTCAACTCTCTGGGCCTGAGGTGAGGCAGAATATCACAACAGAAGGGCAAGACAGAGGAAATTTGCTTAGTTCACAGCATAAAGGAGGCAGAGAGAGACAGGAAAGGGCAGAGAGCAAGGAACATTCCTCAGGGTCACACTCCAACTAGGTTCCACCTCCCAGTAGTCCAGTCAGCCACGAGCAGATTAATTCACTGATGAGGTCAGAGCTTTCGTGATCCACCCCACCTCAGAGCACATAGGACAATGGGGCAATTTCCAAATCCAAATCACAACATG
>PVKS010049769.1:0-11732 GCA_004027875.1 Aplodontia rufa
ACTGAAAACTTGCATATGGTTTTGGAATAATACATATTAGGTTCAAATCCAAGTTTATTGTGGATGTGATCTTAGTCATGCCAGTACACTAAGCTAGGACTCATTATTCTAATCCTACATGTGAAGGAGGTGTCCAGTTGTTATCCAAAATGGTCTTCCTAGTCAACCTATCTTAGAATCCTGTGAGGTGCTTGTTACAACTACAGGTTTTTAGGATTTAGCCAAAAATGCTGAATCAAAATCTGTTGGCAGAGATCCACATTTAAAATAAGCCCTCCAGATGAACTTATGAGCACTGAACTTTGAGAAGTATTGCACTGGACAAACATTTCTAAGACACAATTCTCATTAATCAAGACAAATTACAGCATTTTTCTCCTCCATTATAAGAAAAAAAGCAACAGTGATCTAATTCTGTCAAAATATAATTGATAGTGATTTAAAAAGACCCTAAGCATTATTGAAATACCATAAAGCAAGAAAAAATTTTGAGACTGCTAGATACTTTACCTTTGATTAAGAACAGTCTCATCAGATTTTAAATTCTGCATTTGGAGCAGAGTTTCTCTTCATCGATCTCTTTCTCCAAATATGCAATAGATGCCTAAATGATCATCAGCAGATTCCCATATAGTTATAGTCCCATACAAATAGTGAATTCTGCTATTATAATCTTGAACAAGTATTACTTGAAATTGTTTTATGTGAAAAGGTAATTTATTCTTACCTCTAATTCATCCACTTCAAATAAACAGTGAACTTGTGGTGCCTTAATCAATCACAAGGAAAATTTTCTAAGATCCTCTTTTGTCTCATAAAAGGAATTCCTTTACTATTTTTAACTGTAGCAATATTAGACAAGTTTACTACCTGGAAATGAGTCATAATGAAGAGAATTTCTCTGTATCATACAGAAATAAAAATCCCTGAAGTACCTCTATACAATTAACACTCACCATATAGTGATCAAGTTCAAGACCAAACTAAGCAACAAAGAGAAAAACCATTACAAAAATAAAAGTAGATAAATAAAGTAAAAAGAAAGGAATTTCTGAAACATGTTACAATATGAATGAACCCTGAAGACATCATAGTAAATTAATTAAACCAAAGGACAAGTGTTATATGATTCCTAGGGTAAATTGATAAAGAACAAAGAAAGAATGGTGATTGACAGGGCCTGGGGTAGGAGATTGGAGAGTTTTTGTCTTAGGAATTGCAGTCTCAGTTTTATAAAACAAAGAGTTCTGTTGATGGCTTGGTAGATAGTGGTGATGGAGCACAATAATATGAACCACCCATGATTAATGGCAATAATTGTAATTTGGGGCCTGGAAGTTAATATTTAAACAAATGGTCCTAGGTTTTTTAATCACTGTGAGCCCTTTAAACATAGAAACTGTTTGTTACTTTTACTATCTCCAACTGCTTAAACAAGCTCCAAAGTTCACTATCTTGAGAAAAGATTAACTGACCTACAAAATGAGCCTTCTCAATGAAAGTTGCTTTTTTCTTTCCCTCTTAGGTAGAAAGGTAAGTGGAATTTGAATTATAAGAGCAACATGACTTAAATTTGAACATTCACTTTTAATAAAAGACCAACTAAAGGAATTAAAGTCTTTGAGCCAAATGCAGAGAAAACTGGTATGTATAAGGAATGTCCATACAGAAGGAATAATTATTCTCACTAGAGAGAACAGAAGAAAGGGGTTCAGAAATGCAGGTAAGATAGTTAGACTTGTCTATGAAAATTTTAAAGTCAGAATTTAAAAACTGAAGAAAAGTTTGACATCTATTCCTCTGATAGTTTAAATTATCCATTTTAATGTGATTAGGATGACAGAAACAATTGTGTGTAAAATTCACTGTGCAGAAGGCAAGATAAAGTAGTTATCTTGAAGACCATGAAGTTTTATAAAATATTTTTATCTTAAGATAAGGATCAATCTAAACTATAGCAATATCATTGATGCGAAAATGTTATACGGAGCAGAAAAACACTAAGATACAATCCTATGCCTATTTAAGAAATATGAAATTCTAAATTTATGTTATAATTAGAATTTTGCATAACTAAATCTACATTTTACTTCAGAAGAATTGAATTACAATAGTCATAAAACCCATTAAAACATAAAAGTTGCTGTTTTGTTTTTCTGCTTTTAATATTATTGAAGACTCTTTTTTAGTGTATATAGGTATTTATCCTGATATTTAAGTATATTTGCCTTTATAAATAAGAGAATATCAAAATAAAACATGGACAAAACCTGTTTGTATGTTTTAAAAACAGCTTTTCATGAATCAAATAAATGCAGAAAAACTTGAAACATACAAGGTCTTACAAACAGGCAAGAATGACCAGAGTTTACTGTGTGTTCTCGCTGTGTCTCAATTCATGGGGACTTGTACTGAGAGCTCACGGAGACCTCTCTAGGGAAAACAATTACCCTAGTGCCTGTGCGGAAGCTGGGAGCTAAAATTTCATCACTTAGGAATCTAGATTTTCTTCTGACTCCAAAAAGGAATCTCCAGCAATTAAACAATGATAAACCCAATCCTTTTTTGGGACTCCAATCTAATTTCAGACAGTGGTGAAGCAGGAGAATATGGTCCAACAAACTGTCCTCAGGCCCTCAAATCCACACCCTTTCTGGCCCTGCTTGACCCCCAGGGCCTATCCCACTCCAAGTGGCCTTTCTCAAGCTTCTCTTTAAGGAAGGTCCTAGAAAACAGCAAGCAGGCAATTGGAAGAAGGGAGCAGGGGATTTCCTTCCTTTCCCTCTTTTTCAGACCTGAGAAAAATGTGGTCCCCTTTATTTACCTCAATTTTTCACGTAGTACTTAGGACTAATTATGTCATATGCATTAATTTTAACTAGTATTTAATTGTTACTGATTACAGATGTAAGGTTTTAATTCTTTTTCTGTTGTCCAGGAATTGTCACTAAAGCATCAGGGATGAGGATGAGGCATCCTAAAGAGAAGATCTAAAGACATCACTGCAGAACAGACTAAACAACAGCAAAACTACCGCAGGGACCAATACCATGTCCATGTTACCTAAGATAACACTAGAAGTTTGAGATGGAATTCGTTGAAGAAAAATGATAAACACAGAAAGTGATTATCTTTATCCTCCTTTTCCATCAAGTAACACCTAGGGAGAGTGTCCCCACACCAAGAGAAGCTCTCCTTGAAGTAGGCTGCAAAATGAGAGATTATCATTTTCTTCCCAGGCAGGGTGCTCACAAAACTGAAGAACTCCTGCTGATCACAGAAGTGCAGCACAGGGACAGAGTTCTTAGAAGAACGTGACTTGCGTCCAAGATTCAAGAGCCAGATGTGAACGCAGATGCTCTGCATCTCACCTGGGGAAGTCAAAGTGTTGGCTGGAGTATTAATTTTTTTCTTTTTCTTCTAAACTCTCATATCACTGATCGAGGCTTGGAAGCAACCAAGTAGGTATAAGAAAGAGGTTTAAAGTAAAGAGGGTAAGATCAAAGTGTATTCCTTTATCAAGCATCTAAAACATCAGAGATTTGATAAAATAAAGATCATGATGTCAGACCATCCAATAAGCCAAGTGAGGATGCACATTTAGTCCATCAATCTGCATACTCCACTCAACGTGATCTGTAATGGGCAATAAACTGTGTGCACTCTTCCCCCTGTATCTGCAGCATCTGAAACCTAACCTAACACAAAATTGGCTCTCAACCAACATTTTAATAAATAAAGGAACAAATGGGCATTAAAGAAGGATGTAATGAATTCCATACCAACAACAGAGAAGTTATACATAGATTTTGTAGTTTCTTTTTAATTTTTTTTGGGGGGTGTCTTATTTTTTAATGGTCTCCAGTGCTTGTTATTATATTAAATTATCTATTAAAATATGCAAATTTCTGGGGCTGGAGAGGTGGCTCAACAGTAGAGCGATTGCCTGGCATACATGAGGACACGGGTTCATATATCAACACCACATACGCAACTAAATGTCAGAAAAATAAAAACCAGATGAAAAAAATAAAATTGATTATTTTTCTCTTTCACTTTTTCCCTCTCTCTTTTAAAAAAAGTGTGATTTTCAGTTAACCATAAGTTTTGTTTGACTCATCAAAGAAGTTTGAGTCTCCATATCACAGCCCGCCCCCTCCACACACACGTAGTACATCAGTTGCCTTTTTTCTTTCTTTTTCTTTGGCTGACTTTTTAATAGAATAATTGGATACTTTGGCTTCACATGATCACAGCCAAGTGTGCAGTAATTAAAAAGATGATTTCAAATGGTATTTACATTTAGCAATATGCACCAAGTTCGCCATATGTTTTCTACCCTTGTCAACTTGTTTATGTGACATTTTATCTGCAGGCAGCAGTTTTGTTCCTCATGGCTGGAGTCACATACTGTGAAAACAAACAAGCTGAGACATAGACACTTCCCAATGAACTCACCTGTGCTGAAACCGGCACCTTATTAGTAAAGCAGTTCTAGGAAGTATCACAAGAGAAAATGGATCTTCAAAGTCCTCTTTCCCAAGTTCTGAGCACAAGGCATCCAAACTCCTATAACAAGTGAATAGGAAAGCTTCTGCATATATGCATGCACACGGAAGCTCATATCACATATGTGTGTGATTTTATGTCACAGAATATTCCTTCTGGAAAATACCAATAGCTATCTTTAGAATATTACATACACATCCCATCACAGGCAGCAACATTTAGACATTCACTTACTGAATTCCTAAAATGAGTTAGGAACTATGCAGGTATCAAAGCAGGTATGTATATGTGTGTGTGTGTGTATATATATATCTCCTAGAGTTTATATATATATCCTAGAGTTATATTCATGTATTCATCAATGTTGAGCTCCTATTTCTATATTATTTTTCTGAGAACATATCCATTTCCCATTTCTAGATAAATATAGATACATATATACATGGGTGCATCTATTATGCATTTATCTATATATCTATCTAATTTTCATTAACTTCTAAAAAGTGTCTGTGATGCAAAAAAGGTTTAGAATCAAGAGTCACAAAGATAAATATCATGGTCCTTAACTGTAAGTCCTCTACGTTGGTAAAGACGCTGCTAATGAGACTCTGGGGAAAGAGACTTTGCTCAGGAATTGTAGCCTTGAATTTCAAGGTAGAAATTGCTACTTTCTCACTCTTTGTGAACACCAATAACTCCTTAATCTTCCTAGTTTCAAACCCTTACTAGGAAACGAGTATGAGAGTGCCTGTCTCGACTGGTGATGGCAAAGTGTTACCAGACTCTGGCGTGTGCAGGTACTGTTCCAATGGTTGGCACAGAGTACACAGACACTTAACAGCCAATAGGCATCAACATAGACTTGTGATACTAAGTGTGTATGGATTAAAGTCCAGGACATGTATTGGTGTAAAGTAAAATGTAAATTACAGTAAGAGTCATCTGATTGTCATGTGATATCTATTGCTACTAAGAATCTTAAAACGTAGCTTTTGGGGAGAAATTGAGAAAGCAGGATATTATTACCAGAACAATAATAAATCTAACACTAATACTAAATAAAATGGATAGTGAATACAACAAATTAATCCTGACAGTGCTTTTTTTTTTGGGGGGGGCCCAAGTCTTCAAAATAGAGATGGTATCTCTTTGGGTAACAGTTCTAAAGTCTCCCTCCTTTGGGGGCTGGGGCAGTGGCTCAGTGGTTATGCCTGCCATGTGTGAGGACCTGGTTCAAAGTCCAGCACCATATACGTAACTAACTGTCAAAGAAGCAAAGGCCAGATGAAAAAATAAATAAAATTGATTCTCTCTCTTTAAAAACAAATAAAATAAAGTCTCTCTACTTTTCATGTGTTCTGTAGCAAGATATAGTAAATGAACATTTTCACTATGTTAACTCCGAACATCCTAAATATTAAATCACATATTCAAATATGTATATTTTGTATAGTAACAGCATAAAACAACCCATTTTGGTTAAACTTCAATTTTTCACCCTGAATTTATTTATTCCATTTCCTTTCCTTCGCTGGGGAACTGGTGTGAAAAAAAGATCAGAGAATGAATATATAAGATGAGGATAATGAAGTGAGATTAGATAAAATTCTTAAATTTTCCTCTTCCTGGGAGCACCTAATTTTAATCATGCATAGTAGTTTCTTTAGTACTGAATCAGTTAGGAATCTTGATTGCAAGTAACGGGAACTACATCATCTGACTGCTTTGAACTAAGAGTGTAAAGTGTATACAGTTTAAAATATTTTAAAGTTAAAAATATTTTGGGTAACTTCCAGACTCACAAAATGGCTTTAAAAAATATAGCAAATTAGGCAGCTAGAAGAATATCTAAAACAGATGATAGGACGTATTTGGTGGGAACAACCTTGCTGCCATGTCTGGACACTGGGCCCTGGACAATTGGACTCAGGCCTGCATTGCTGATGCCAGTTTTGTGGATGTTGGGTTCATGTCCCCCAGAGACAAAGAATGAAACCAAGGGACACAGAGGTAAACATAGTAGACAGACTTTATTTTAAGAAAATAATAGAAAGCAAAGCATAGGGGAAAGTGCAGAGGTTCCCCAGAGTGGGAGAAGAGGCAGTTAATTAGTTTTGCCTTTTTAATAGGAAGTTCACCCTTCAATTGGTCAGCCTCTCCCTTCCTCCAAACCTAGGACGTGGGTGCAGGAAATTCTGGTTGGGTCTAGCCTTGGGTTTGTGCCTCAGGAATCAATAGAAATAATGTGGTGCCTGGCTTAGCAGAAGGGAGTGTCTTCATCGGGACCCACCTTGCCAGACTCTTCTCACTAGCATTAGGAGGTGTCAAATTGATCTTAAAGGAAAAGAACTGGATTTCCCTTGATTGACTCAAATATTCTAACTACTCAGACTGCCTAACTTCTTCCCCCATCTCACTCCCTCCTCTGATTAAGGAAATTTTTACTGCTGTAAAAGAGGGGAAATTGAGCGATGATAGTTCTTTGGCTACTTCTATCTGAGAAGGGACAGATAAAGGCAAGAAGTTTGGGTTTCCTTCTAAGAATGTTTGGGTAAATTAACAGGGGGCCATCTGGATTGCTGGTGGGTGGCTCTGTCATCATCATCATCATTGGGAGTTCAACAGATTTTTAACTTGGAATGAATCAGCTGAACTAAGATATCAAACAGTTAATGTCAGAATGAAAGTTAACACTGAGTCTAAGTGGGAGAACTAGTTCTGTTATTTGAGTCCTCAAAGACAAACATGTACTAGGGGTGTGTAGAAAAAGGTATCTAATACAATAAACTAAGTAGCAGTAGCTAGGATCTCAAATGAGAGAGTGTAAGGATTAGGCATCACAGAGTGGAGGAGAATGTCTACTTTCTTAATTACCTTAGGGCCTTGGAGTAGGTGCCGTTTCTGATTTGGTTTCTGGACCCCTAAAATAGGCATGTTATTGCCTCTGGTTTGGAAAGACAGAGGGATCCTTTAGGGCTAATTTAGCTGAACTGTACATTTTGCTTGCCCAATTCTGCTTTTAGTAGCACATACTTCAGAATTTATATCACATTTTAATAGAAGCAAGCATAGTGGCCCCAGGGGCCCTAATTTATTATGATAGATCCTGACTCTTTGAAAGCAAATCTCTCTGTAATAATGAGTAAGACACTCTTTGGACTATCAGGAATGCAGGAGAGAACATCATCCTGTCCCATTTACAGCTTAGTGGGAGAGTCAAGTTTCTGGTTATAGGCCCTCCAGACTCTCCTTGACCATCCCGGTATTAGAGGAGGGGTATTCAGACAAGTGAGGAAAGACTAGCACCAGTGTCTGAGAGGAAACTGACCTTTTGGCTCCCTATGCAGAAGATACCCAGGGTTCAGGCATGGTGATAGTAGTCACAGGAGCCATTCAAGCTGACCTTGGTCCTGTCAGGCCTGTGTGGGGAACTCTAGACCCAAGGGCCTGTGCCCCTGGGGACATTTATTCCTCCAGTATTACCTTGACAGATGATAGGGTAAGACCTTGGTGGTGGTTGCTTAGCCTGTGGGCATTCCCACAGGTAATGTCCCCTTTTCTACAATGGACATAAGGCTTTTTCGTTTCTTGGGGTCCATTCCATCTCTCCTTTATTATCCCAGATGCTTATTCCTTTCAGGGCCATAATCAGTGCCTCAGCTTTTTCCAGTCTCTATGTTCCCTTTCTTTTCTCTACTCCTGATCATTGTTATAAAAGACAGAGGTTGCAAGCTGGAGTACATTATCTGAAGATTGATCAGGGCCATATGCCAATTATTGTAGCATCCTCCAAATGTCTGGGCCATCTGAGTGATAAACTTATTCTTTCAAATTATGTGACCCTCTATGGACTCAGGGTCCATGATGATGTGCTTTCTCAATGCCTCCCTGAGTTTTTACAAAAAGACAGTAGGGTTTTCCTGAGTCTATATAAGCATTTGTTAAACACACAAATATATTTGTTAAACACACACTTATATCTCAAACATAAATCAAACCAAAGCTAAGAGGACTCCTTTTTGTGGAAACAGTAGCAAAATGTTTTTATGTTCTACTTTGCTAATCTTTAAATAAATTAGGCTCTCATTATTATTTCCCAAAAATACAGTTAAATTTTTATCCCAGTGTAAAAAGACAGGTTATTCTTATCCAACTACAAAAGGATAAATTACATAAATAAATCCCTAATTAAATTTGTTGTTTCCATATAAACCTGAAGGAGATCCTTGTTGCAAATAACTTCAATTTGGAAACACCAGCTTGGTAAAATGCTCTCCTATAATTTTACACCTTAAAAGACTTATACATTTGGAAGACATGAATAAATCTAATACACAACAAAAGCCAATATTAATTACACAGATGTCCTCATATTAACTAAATTAAACCTTTGAAAAGGAAAATTCAGAATCATAGTATATTATAACAGTAATTACAGGTTTGCACAGGTTTAGCAATAGCATTCAATTTTCTAAATTTAGGAAAGGGTTTATGATCTGAGACAGACTTATTATCTGGTGTATAACAATGAAACATTTATGTAGTTAAAGCAAACAGATATAACCCAGGTTGTGAAATGGCAGAGTGGCCCTTTTATATAAAATACAATGAGTAAAGGAGAGCATGCTGGTTAACTTGTATAACTCTACACAAATTTTTGTTTTATAAACTTACATAACATTTCAACAAGGCTCATATATATAGTTCTATTTATATATATTAAGGTGTCAGCTGAATTGTAATAACCTAAAAACAGTTGCTCAGTTAGTGTTATGAAGTAATCATTTAAAAGGTTTTAAAACAAGTACAAACTGTAATTCCTTTAAGATTTAGTTTTCCTAAATAATTAAACCTAACACCAGGAATTATCTTGATAAGAGCAGATCAATATTTTAAGAAACCTTTATTACTTCAACACATAAAATTAGATTCTGGTTCATAACAGTACATTAATGTTTGAATTTAAGTGAAACCTTAAACAACTTTAAATTGTGCCAATTATATTTAATTTAATCCCACACAGACTTTTGAGATTTACCCTCCATAAACCTTGTGCAACTTACTTAGACACTCTATATTTCATCCAGAAACATTTCTTTCATTCTAATTTCCATATCATTTGTATTTATATACCTATAACTTTCTTATATCTCTTTCCTATTTGCTGACTCTTTCTTAAACTTACATTTTGAAATAATCCTGAAACTTTCTAATTTCTGAATCTAATTATTTCTCCTGATAAGATCAAATATTTTATGCTATTTATAGTACTTTAATTTATACACAGTTGAAACCTTTTGTATTTTTTGCATATAGAATTACATTTTTTAGAATTTTAACACTTTAAAACTTTTTTTACCATGTAATTATATAAATCTTATTTCAGAAGAATTTGAGAATAAAATATATTCTATGTATTATACATAGTAAATATGTAGGTTTTTTTTTAGTTTCCATGTTATTTTTTTCTTTTTTTTAATTTTTGAACAACCATACAAGTGTTTAACAAAATAATATAAAATGTGTATATATTCTGGATATTGCAATTACCCCCAGGAGTGCCCCCCCAATTACCCTCCCTTATCCCGCCCTTCCCCTTCCCACAATATCTCTAAAAAAGTATTAGATTGTATAACATTACATCTTATCTGGATTTAACACATGCTAATAGACCACTTTCTCACTGTCCAGGGTCTAGTCCCCACCTCCACAGAGGAGTGGAGACAATAGACCCATAATTCTCTGGGTTAAGATGATTTTACTAATCATGATCTCTTCCATAGCCATCCATTTACTTTCAAAGGCTGCAATATCATTGTTTCTAATTGCTGTGTAAAATTCCATGGTATAAATGTACCACAGTTTTTGGATCCATTCTTCCAGTGAGGGACATCTGGGTTGTTTCCATAGCCTAGCAATAGTAAATTGTGCAGCTATGAACATAGATTTTGCTGTGTCACTATAATGTGGTGATTCTAAGTCCCCTGGAAAGATACCCAGGAGTGGGATAGCAGGGTCATATGGTGGACTCATCCCTAGTTTTTTGAGGATTCTCCACACTGCTTTCCAGAGGGGCTGTACCAGTCTGCAGCTCCACCAACATTATGTTAGTGTGCCTATCTCTCCACAGCCCCTCCAGCATCTATTATTGTTTATTTTCTTCATCTTTGCCATTCTGACTGGTGTAAGGTGATATCTTAATGTGGTTTTCATTTGCATTTTTCTGATTACTAGAGATTTAGGGCACTTTCTCATGTATTCATTGGCTTGATCAATGTCCTCTGGTGAGAAGTTTCTATTTAGCTCTTCGGCCCATTTATTAATTGGGCTGTTAGTGTCTTTGTAGTTGATATTTTTTGAGGATTTTGTAGATTCTGAATATGAGACCCTTGTCAGAGGAATCATAGTCCATGATACTCTCCATTTCCATAGGAAACCTCTTGACTCTTTTGATTGTTTCCTTGGCAGTACAAAAGCTTTTTAGCTTTATGAAATCCCATTCACTGATCTTTGACTTTACTTCCTTCACTTTTAGAGACCTGTTGAGAAAGTCTTTGCCTACTCCTAAATGTTGAAGTGTTGGACCAATTTTGTCTTCTATCAGTTGCAAAGTAGCTGGTTTGATATCAAGCTCCTTGATCCATTTTGATTTGATTCTTGTGCAAGGAGAAAGGTATGGGTCTAATTTCAACTTTCTGCAGGTGGATGACCAGTTTGTCCAGCACCATTTGTTGAAGAGGCTGTCACTTCTCCATGTAATATTTTGTCACCCTTTGTCAAAAATCAGATGTTTAAAGATTTGAGGATTTGTTTCAGGGTCTTCTATTCTATTCCATTGATCTTCTTTCCTATCTTGATACCAGTACCATGCTGTCTTTTTTACTACAGCTCTATAGTATAATTTTAGATCTGGAATGGCAAAACCGCCTGTTTCATCTTTCTTGCTTAGCAGTGCTTTGGCAATTCTTGGTCTCTTATTGTTCAAAATGAATTTGAGAATTGCTTTTTCTATGTCTGTAAAGATGACATAGGTATCTTTATAGGGATAGCATTAAATCTATATAAAGCTTTTGGTAGAATGGCCATTTTTATTATATTAATTCTGCCTATCCAAGAGCATGGGACATCTTTCCATCTTCTTAGGTCATCTTGGATTTCGTTCTTCAATGTTTGATAGTTTTCATTGAAGAGATCTTTGATTTCCCTTGTTAGGTTAATTCCCA
>PVKS010049770.1:0-11835 GCA_004027875.1 Aplodontia rufa
GCTTAGCTAACTTTCAATCTGTCTTAGATTTTACTCTAGTTTCCACATATGAGAGAAAACATTTGACCCTTAAGTCTCTGAGTTTGGGATATTTCACTCAGCATAATTTTTTCCATTTCCATCCATTTGGCTGCAAATGCCATGATATCATTCTCTCTCATGGTAGAGCAGAACTCCATTGTATATATTACCACAGTTTTTTTAAGAGATGAGAGACAACGAGAGAGAAGTATATTTAGTTTTTCATCTGGTTTTCATTGCTTCAACACTTAGTTGTGTATGTGGTGCTGAGGTTTGAACCCGGGTCCTCATGCATCCCAGGCAAGCACTGGAATCGCTGAGCCACTCCTCCAGCCCCATGTACCACAATTTTTTAATCCACTATTCCAGCAAGGGGCATCTGGGTTGGTTCCATAGTTTAACTATAGTAAATTGAGATGCTAAAAACATTGATGTAGCTGTCTCTATAGTATGCCAATTCTAGCTCTTTTGTGAAAATACCCAGTGGGATAGCTGGGTCATAAGGTAGTTCCAGCCCTAGTTTTTTGAGGAGGCTCCACACACTTTCAGAGTGGCTGTATAAGCTTGCAGTCCCACCAGCAGCGTGATAGTATTCCTTTCTTCCCACAACCCCTCCAGCATCTGTTTGTATTCTTCATTTTTGCCATTCTAACAGGAGTGAGATGGAATCTAGGTGAAGTTTTGATTTGCATTTCTTCCAGAGAAAATTTCAATCCTATGTAAATACACACTGATTCCCCTTTCACATGCTAATGTTTTCCATTGAAGAAGTGCTTTGTTCATTTTTTAATGTAATTCACAGGAATCTAAAACTAAGAACAGTTTGGTTTCCATTGATCTGGTCTTCCAGAAAAGCTTTATTTGTGCCTTGATGCTCTAAATCTATTTCAGTTGCACCCCAGCAAGGCAGACTGATCCTCTTCCTATCCCTGAACTACATCAATCCACATCACTGTAACTAACACTTAACATCCACTTAAGAGCTCGTATTTTCCATTCTCTGAGAACAAGCAAACCTTCAGTCTAAAGTATTAAAAGGCTACTTCGTAACTTGGTGATTTATAACACAGTATGAAATAACAGTAATAATAAAAATAACTAGTACCATTTTTAAAGTACTGTGCCAGCAATGTGATAGTTCAGTATGTACAGAAACTCCATGAAGTTATTTTTATCCTTAGATTTTTTTCCCAATTTTTAATTGAGGTTCAAGAAGTAAAAAAGCTTGCTTTTCAGACATACTCTGATCTTGGACCTTAATTTAATAACTCAGTTTTCTATTTGTTTCTTATGACCAAAATCCATCTTGTACCCAGGTTCCGATATTGGGAAGATTTCTATTTTGTATTTTTGTAATAGACACTTTGTGTCATATTCAAGTTTCTCTGTGACAATACATGTTATCTTCTTCCAGTCATCCTATCCCTTAAGTTCCGTTGCCTACCATGATGGTTGTCTAATGCCTGTTATGACACTACTTTAACATCATATTCTGTCTACCTGCACGAGCTTTGTCCAATTGTTTTTTTCCTGAAACCTCCTCCAATATCCTTGACTAATTTGGAACTTTCAAGATGTGTGTGTGTGTGTGTGTGTGTGTGTGTGTGTGAGAGAGAGAGAGAGAGAGAGCATGTGCGTAATGGTGGGAGTATGGGGTAGACATGTCAATAAAATACAGTGGTTCCCTAAATAACAAAGTGGTTAGCTGTTTCTCTATAATTTTGTCATTTCCAGAATGTAAGTATGTGACCTTTTGAGATGGACTTTTTTTTTCACTCAGCATGACAGTTTGAGATGGTTACAAGTTGTGGCTTATATCAATAGTTTGTTCCTATTTATTGCTGAATAGTAGTCCATGGTACATACATTCCTAAGTTTGTTTAATCATTCACCTATTAAAGAACATTTTAGTTGTTTCTAATTTGGGGCTATAAGTAAAGCTGCAATAAACAATTCTGTGGGAGTATCTGTAGAAATATAAGTTTTCATTTACCCTGGGTAAATGCCCAGGAATACAACTGCTGAATGATATGCTAAATGTGTGTTTTAGCATTTTTAATAGTCTGCCAATCTGATTTGCAGAATGGCTATACCATTTCACATTCCACCATCAACAGATGAGAGAATCATTTTCTCTACATCTTTACCAACATTTGGTATTATCACTACTTTTTATGCTTTTTTAAAAAAGAGGGGAGAGAGAGAGAGAGAGAAAGAGGGAGAGAGAGAGAGAGAGAGAGAAATAGAGAATCAATTTTATCCAGTCTTTCATTTGGCCCTCATTGCTCCAACACTTCATTGTGTGTATGGTGCTGGGGTTTGAACCCATGTCCTCACACATGCCAGGCAACACCATAACTACTGAGTCACCACTCCAGCCCCTACTTTTCATGTTTTTATTAGTATATTATAGTTATACAAAATATTGGGATTCATTTGATGTGATGGTATACAATTTGTTCTACTTCAATCCCCAGCATTTACCCTTTCTCTTTTCCTTCTCTCTTCCCCTGTTCCCCTTCCTCTCCTCTACTGGTCTTCTATTTGTTTATAGTTTTTTTAAAGTTAGTGATATATAAATATATATATATATTAAATTCACAGTGGTATATTCATATATATATACATAGCATATTTTGATCAATTATGCTGCCATTCCTCTCTATTCCTGTTTTTCCTCCCTTCCCATCTATCTCCTTCCTTTGCCCCAGTGATCTTCCTTCTATTTTCATGAAATTCCCCCATCCCCACTTTATTTTCCCTTATATTGGTCTAGCTTCTGTGTATGAGAGAAAAATTCCAACCCTTGATTTTCTGGGTCTGGCTTATTTCACCTGGCTTGATGTTCTCTAGTTCCATCCGTTTACCAGTAAATGCTATACTTTCATTCTTTAAGGCTGAGTAAAACTCCTATTTTAATAGCTAGATGTGCTATCTTACAATGGTTTTAATTGGCATTTCCCTAATAGATACTGATGCTGTATGTCTTTCCATGTTTCTTTGTCATCATTACACCATCTTCAATGAATTGACTCTTCATGTCTCTTGCCCATGTTTATTTGGAGAAACACTATGTTCATTTATGGGTGTTTACTATAGAATTTTAAGAATTTTAAATTACATTTTAGATAGTGCTATTATAGTCCTTTGTGTGGTAAGTGTTTTGTAAATATTTACTTCTAGTCTGCAGCTTATCATTTCATCCTTTTGACAAGATATTTCACAGAGCAAAAGTTTGTGGGTTTTTTTCATTTTGATGAAGTCCAATTTATCAAGGTTTTTTCTTTTTTTAGTATGGACTATGAGCATTGTATCTACGAAATCTTCACCATGCTCTATGCCCCAAAGAGTTTTCTATTGTATCTTCTGAATATTTTCTGGATTTACATTTAAGACTACTATCACTTTTCAGTTAATTTTTGTATTTGTATAAGTGTGAGGTCAAAGTTGAGATTCACTTTTTTACCTTTGGATGTCCAACTACTCTAACACCATTTGTTAAAAAGACTCCTGAATTGAATTACATTTGTATTATTTGTATAAACACTCAGTTGGGCATATTTGGGTAGGTCTATTTCTGGGTTCCCTAGCTTGTTCTGTTCACAAAATACCATACAGTTTTATTAGCTATGTAGGTTCTGAAAATGTGAAAAGTGATTCCTCCCACTTTATTCTTCCTTTTCAAATTTGCATTGGGTCTTCAAAATGCAACTGCTAGTATTCAAATACAAGTGTTGTTTCAAATGTATTAGTTTCCTGAGGTGGCCATATCAAAGCACAATGAACTGGATGGTTCATACCACAGAAATTTATTGTCTCACAGCTCTGGGGGATTGATATCTGAAATCAAGGTGTTGTGAGAATTGACTACTGAAAGTCATGTGAGAGACTGTGTCCCACACCTGTCTTAACTTCTGGTAGCCTTAAGTATTCCTTGGATTCTAGATGTGTCTAGATGTATCCCTGTGTCTCCATGTTATCTTGCTTCTGTAGATGTCTATCATTATATCTAAATTTTGTAAGAACACCAGTCAGATTAGATTAGGTTCCACCCTAAGGGACCTAATTATAAGTTGGTTATCTCAGTATGGATCCTATCTCAAAATAAGGTCATATTCTGAAATACAGAGAGGTAAGATTCCAACATCTTTTTCTGTGGTGGTACCCAATTCAACATATAACATGTATAAATCTTAAAATAGAACATGAAAGAATAAAAATATTCTTCACATGAATCTGTGAGTGAAAAATAATATGCCAAGGAAAGAAGGAGAAAAATAGCTTTGGGGATCAAGAAAGAGGTGAAAGGAAGCTAAAAAGCACAGGAAAGCAGAAAGGCAACTCAAAGAAAAGGCTCCTTGTGGGGAGGGAACCTGATACATCAAGTATAAGCTAAGCCCAGACAGTATAGGCATTCCCATAGATAAACCAATGATCCCCACAGTTCTAAACATGGGAGAAACCAATGGTCTTGTGAGCTTTAAATACATTGTGGGGAGTTGGGCTGAAAGTGATTTCTCTTACCTAGTAGGCTAGATCTGGATTAGTAATCCATTACAGTGATCTCCATTTCCCAGAGTACTATAAGCTGGAGCCATCTTGGAAGGGGGCCTATTGTTTGGGACTGAGCTGTCTGGGGATCAGAAAACATGGAAAAATCACAAGTCAGGGTCTCTAGGGACACATTATCACTGTGACTGAGTAGGACACAACTGAGAGAGACAGTTGGGGAGGGTGGGGGAGAAAAGCCAGACTGGCTGAGAAGTTTAGCTGTGGAGAGCTCAGATTTTGAAAGGTATAGTGTGGTCAATGCCCACTGCCTTTTGTGGTAATAAGCAAGATCCATCCCATGTGGTTTACATGGGGCTGGGTCTGAAAGTGCTGATATCCATGCTGGGTGGTTGCTTGGTTCTTATAGCTGTACCCCTCCAGCACAGAACTCAGATCTGTTTGTTTCCCCTACGCTCCAAAGCATTTGGAGCTATGCTTTATCTTGGAAATCAGTCCTCCCCCTATGCACACGGATGGGGTCCTCAGGAGTGAGTAAGCACTTGAATGGTGGACATGCTGCAAAACTAGTTGGGGCTAGCAGTGGCTTAAGGTACACATTTGTATAGAAAGCCTCTGCAATGAATATAGCCCTGCTGCAGACAACATACCATTAAATGACCCTGCCTAACAGAAATTAGGGAGCAGGACTTGGTCTGCATATAGCACCAACCCATTTTCTGGAAATGAAGAGGAATTATAAGGGACCCTATCTATGATTCAGTATTACCCCAAACTTGGTAGATTTCAATATTAGAGGGTCCTGAAAGAAGATTCTCCAACCCAAGCACCTCATCTAGGGGAAATATTTTGGGCTCATTTTTCTTGGTCGTTCCTAATTTTTTTCTTTTTTCTTACTTTTATCTGATGCTATTTACTTTTTTTAAAAAAATTGATTGCATTTTTTGTCTCTCTTTTCTTTCTTATTTTCTGATCTTGCTGTTTCTCTTTTCCATTTCTCCATCCCCTTTACTAACTGTTAAGTTTTGTCTTATATTATTTTTACCACTTTTTTTCTTTTTTTAAAGAGAGAGGGACAGTGAGAGACAGAGAGAGAGAAAGACAGAATCAATTTTATTTAGTTTTTCATGTGGCTCTCGTGGCTTGGACACTTCGTTGTGTACGTGGTGCTGGGGTTTGAACCCACATATTTGCACATGCCAGGAATGCGCCATAACTGCTGAGCCACAGCTCCAGCCCCTACCACTTTCTTTTCTATTGTTGTGGGTGGTATAATTGTTGGTTTAAAGTGTTTTTTTACCATATTTGTATATTTGTATTTTCTTTGTGTTGTCATTATCATGGTTTGTTTTGTTTTGTTTTTGTTTGCTTGTTTCTTTATTTAATTCTGTTTGAATTAGCCCTCAGTATTCAAGGAATTGAGTCCTCAAAAGAAGGCTGCTAAGAATATTCTCACGTAAAGGTGGAAGAGATGTCCATTCACGAAGGCAAAAATGTCAACATAGAAATACAAGATATATGAAAAAACAAGGCGAAGTGTCTCCTCCAAAAGTAAATACCTTTCTAGAAACTGCCTCCAAAGATATCAAAGTGAATGAAATTCTGGACAAATAATTCAAAAGATCTATTATTAAAATTATCAGTGAGTTCAAAGAAGATATAAATAAATAGCCAATGCAGGATATGAATGCGTAACTCCATAAAGAGACATAGTTTCTGAAAAGGAAACAAACAGAAATCTTGGGGATGAAAACATTCTCAATAAGTAAAAGAAAAACTGGTTGAGAACCTCACAGGTAGACTAGATCAAGCAGAAGGAAGAATATTACATCTTGAAAGCAAGGTGGATATAGTAGCACATTCATAAAGAAGAAAATAAGAAACTCTGAATAGAACACACAAGAGCTCTGGGACAACATTAAAAGAACAAACTTCATTCCATTCATTTACCAGTAAATGACATTATTTAATTCTTCTTTATGATAGGAGGCCAACTCCATTCTTTGGGGCTTGAGGTGAGGCTGAACATCATGGTGGCAGAGTGTGTCAGAAGGAGCAGAGAGCTCAAGGCATCACATTGGGAAGCAAAGCAGAGAAAGAGAAACTCCACGCCAGATACAGATACTCCACACCCCCAGTGACCCACCTTCTCCAGCTACACCCTACCAGCCTATAGTTGCCAGATATTGATTGGGTTAAGGCTTTTATAACCTAATCATTTCACCTCAGCCTTCCTGAATTGTCACACATGAGTTTGTGAGGGACATCTTACATTCAAACCATAACAGGCACCTAGGCTGGTTCCATAACTTGTCCATTGTGAATTGTGCGGCTATAAGCATTGGGATGTATGTATCACCATGGCATGCTGATTTTAGTTCTTCTGGATAGATACCAAGGTGTGGCTTAGCTAGGTCATATGGTAGTTCCATTCTTAGTACTTTGAGGAACATCCATACTGATTTTCATAGTGGTCACACTAATTTACAATTCCACCAACAGTGTAAAAGTGTTCTTTTTTCAGAGTTCCTTTTAAGCATTTATTGTTGTTTGTATTCTTGAAGATTGCCAGTTTAAATGGAGTGGAATGAAATTTCAGTAGTTTTAATTTGCATTTCCCAAATTTGTAAAGGTGTCGAACAGATTTTCATATAATTGTTGGCCACTTGCATTTCTTTTCTTCAGAAGGATCTGCTTATTTCATTTGACCATTTATTGGTTAAATTATTTGGAGGTTTTTTGCTATTTTTTTTAGTTCTTTACATATTTTGTTTATTAATTCTTTGTCAGAAGAGTAGCTAGAAAAGATTTATTCCCGTTTTGTAGATTCTCTTCATATTCTTAATTGTTTTCTTTGCTGTGCAGAATATTTTAATTTTATGCCATCCTATTTATTTATTATTGGTTATGTTTAGCCCTTGCCTACACATATATGTTGAAGTGTTGACTTGTTTTCTTCTAGTACTTGCAAAGTTTCTGATCTGATTCCTAGTTCTTTTAACCATTTTGAGGTGATTATTATTCAGGGTGAGAGATAGGGATCTAGTCTCATTCTTCTATATATAGATAACTGGTTCTCTCAGCAGCATTTGTGGAATAGGAGAAAACCATTAGAAATGTCATAAAAAGAATATGATGGGGAAAATAGGATTACCTTTCTTCCCCATCCTACGCAGAATTATCTGCCCTTGTGCACACACCCATTACAGGAACAAGCAATTCAACCTTTGGGGATGTTGCTAAGAAGATCTCAGAAATGACTATCTACTGGGGTTGGAGCAGTGGCTGAATGGTTACAGTGCTTGCCTGGCATGCACAGACCTCCGTTTGAACCCCAGCACCATATGCACAGCAAAGTGTAGGAAAAACAAAAAGCTGATGAATAAATAAATTTGCTTCTCTCTCTCTCTCTCTTTCTTTCTCTCCCTCCCTCCCTTTCTCTTTAATAAAAAAAGAAATTACTATCTACCAAAATAATAAGTGAATGACAACTTTGACAGAGAACATGTGGAATGTAACCTTTGAATCACATAATAAAAACCCTATTCTCCTTGAAGGGCAGAATCATAGCCTCTGGTACAGGAGTTCTCCTTTGCTAGCAAAGCAATGAACTTCTTTTTCCTTTTTCTCAGAAAATAAAAAATAAGAGATGATGAGTAATGGAGACAAAGCATAAGTCTGTAAGAGGCCAAGTTATCCTTTTTTCTCCAATGAAGGATTTGTGAGGGTGGGGTGACAATAAAAGGTTTAGATATTATATTAGTATGAAAGGCTTTAGTAAAGACAACACTGAAATAATTGCATGAAATTCACATCTGGCTGGGAACCAGACAAGTATAGTATGGCAACAGATAATGATACGGATTGAATAAATCAGGCCACTGTTTCTGGAATCAGATGCCTCAGAATCTCAAGAACGAAAGAGTTGCCCATTAGCAACTTGCAGTTTAGACACTTTTCCTGTCCTGACCTGGGGTGTATCTTGGCACACTATTTGTCTATTCCTGATTTCCAAGTGCAAATAAAAAAGAAAGAAAATGTAGACAAAAGGTGACATAATAGTGCAAGTGATAATATGTCCTGGACTTGGGGAGAAATGAAGACAAAAGAAAGGAAAAGAATAATGAACACGTGAAAGAGAAAGAAAACACCACTAGTAAAAGTGCCAAACTCCAGATATATATGGCTGAAACCTGGATCTTTCACTAGAGTATGTCTTTGTCATCTGGGAAGTGTTAAAGGCAGATGTGTCTGAGAAAGACACATGCTTTCCTCTGGTACTATTTCTTGTGCATGCAACTAGATGACCTCTTGGTATACAAGATTAACCACTAGGAATCAGCATTTACCAGGTCTCTTGTTCCTTGGGCATGACATGTGTAGGGTGAATTCCCACAGCATCAAAAAACAAATTTCCTTCACCTTTCCCCTTACATATTTTCCCCATTTCACAAATATAAGGTAAAAGATGACCTTTGAGCTGAGCGTGGTGGCACACACCTGTAATCCCAACAACTCAAGAGGCTGAGGCAGGAGAATTGCAGGTTCAAAGCAGCATCAGTAACTTAGCAAGGTCCTGGGTAATTTAGCAAAACCCTGTCTCAAAAAGAAAAAATGAAAAGGGATAGGGATGTGGCTCAGTGGTTAAGGACCACTGGGTTCAATCCCTGTTGCCAAATAAATAAATAAATAAGATGACCTTCGACATCAGAAGGTGAAAATCATTGAGAATCTTACTAATGTATCCATTTATCTTTTATTTGCAAAATTACCACTATTATCCTTTCCAATTTATGAGTATTTTCAACTTTCCATATTGCTTCAACATATCTTTTATAAATTCATGGCAGGGTATATATCATTACTTGACAGATGGTGAATCTACAATCCTGACAAGGATCATATTTTGAATTAATTAAATAGTTGCAAACAGTTGGTTTATACGAACCTTCTTATAATGTGTTTCCTCTGCTCCCATCATCAAAGTGTAACCAGTTTACTTGCTGCCAACTACTTGACTTGGAGAGTTATGACCTGAGTAAAGTGATTTAGGATTTGGGCCACCTGAAGCTCTATCTGTAGAACACAATTTAAATACAACGGATGTTCTTTTTTGCATTAATCAACCCTTCTTTTCTCCCCCCAGGACTAGCTAATCATGCAATTGTAGAAGTTTTTTCACATTACCTTATTCACCCAGTAAATATTTATTGAACAGTTAACTATGTACCAATAATTTCTGTGCTGAGGTTACAAATAATATTCTTTTATGGAATAAAATAGTTCAGATGCCTATAACAAAGAACAAGAAAGAACCAGCAGGAAGCTGAAGATGATAGCAATTAAAAGGTGGTTTAGAGTTAGGAGTTTAAATCTGCTACTAATTAAATATATGAGGTACTCAAAGTGTCTATTTGACATAAAATAATTGCTCAATGTAATTTCTTAAATCTAGGCTTCATCATTTCTCAGTTCAGACAGTGGAAAATATACAGGTAGGATGAAATATATTAACCCCATACTTCCACGTGGATCACTTTCTTGTTACCCTTAGCAATGCAATAAGCCTTTTTATTTGAACAAATCTTCACATTAGTACAACCAATTAGGAATAAGCCTTGCTAAAGGAAAATATCATAAATGGGTACCTTTTACGTGGTTTATCTATGCTAGGTGCCAGAACTTCACCCACATTTTCACCTAGTCCATATTGCTATGACAGCATCTTGAGAAGGAATTTAGAATGTGCCTACATGAAAGCAAAATAATGGACAAAATAATAATTACTAAACACACATAAGAACTATGCAAGGCTTGCTGTAAAATTAGCTTAAGCATTTTTTTTCAGAAATTTATTTGTTGAACAATCAAACAAGCTTCTAATGAAATAATATAATACATATATAAATTCTGAAAATTAGATTTACCCCCAAGAGCATCCCCTCAATTATCCACCCTTACCCCTCCCCCTCCTTCCCAATACATCTCTACAAATGCCTTAGGTTGTACAACATTACAACTTTTCTGGATTTAAAACATAATAATAGATCTCCTTTCTCAGTGGCCAGGGTCTAGCTCCAGCCTCCACAGATCAGTGTAGACGTTCGACCCTTGGTTCTCTAGGTTATGCTTATTTCACTCAGCATAATTTCTTCCATAGCCAACCATTTACTTTCAAAGGCTGCAATATCATTGTTTCTAACTGCTGAGTAAAACTCCATGGTATATATGTACCACAGTTTTTGGATCCATTCATCCAGTGAGGGGCATCTGGATTGTTTCCATAATTTAGCTATTGTAAATTGAGCTGCTATGAACATCAATTTCGCTGTGTCAGTGTAATGTGTTAAGCATCCTTTTCAAAAAAAAAGAGAGAGAGAGGGACAGTGAGAGGGAGAGAAAGAGAGAATCAATTTTTATTTAGTTTTTCATTTGATTTTCTTTGCTCCAACACTTAGTTGTGTATGTGGTGCTGGGGTTCGAACCCATGTCCTTGCATATGCCAGACAAGTGCTGTAACCTCTGAAGCTTTCTTAATACAACAAATTATGAATAATATGTTGCATATTTTTGATATGTGTTACAAATGTCTCCTCTTCCGAATAAGTAGATCAGATTTTGTCTTCTAATTTTCTTTTCATATATATACTATTGTCTGATTTTGGATCAAGGTCATGCTAATCTCAACAAATTAGTAAAGTTACTTCTTTTTTGTTTTCTCTGAAACAGAGTAAGATTAAAATTAATTATTTTATGTAAGTTCAATAGAATTTCCTCACCAAACTGGGCCTTGTATCTTTTTGAGGAATAACAAATAATTTGTGTAGATAATGCTGCTTTATTTACTTATTTTTTTGTACCAGGGATTGAAACCAGGGGTGCTTAACCACTGAGCCATATCTCCAGCCTATATTTTTATTTTGAAACAGGACCTCACCAAATTGGTGAGGATGGCTTTGAACTTGAAATCCTCCTGCCTCAGCCTCCCCAGCTGCTAGGATCATAAACATGCACCACCACACTCATCTGCTTTCTGTTTTTCACTTAGTTCCTCTTATAAAGCATTTAAAGATATTTCTTAAATGATTCTTTCATCTAACACGAATCAAATATAAATGAATTAAATAGACCTGATTAATTTCTGAATATTGGTGCCTATGCAAGTGACATCCTTTTTTTAAAATTTTTTTTATTTTTGAGCAACCTTACAAGATTTTAACAAAACAATATAAAATGTGTATAAGATGTGTATATATTCTGGACATTGCAACTATCCCCAGGAGTGCCCCCCCCCAATTACCCTCC